>PVJO010016419.1:0-41977 GCA_004026905.1 Hystrix cristata
TTTTTTTTTTTTTTTTTTTTTTTTTTGGCCATTGCTGTTTGAAAGGCATTTGCCGATCCTCATGTGTCTACAGTTCCTGGGAGAATAAAGAATGCAGGCCAAGTTTATGCACGGTGTAGAGCTGTCCTCTCTATTCAACAATCTTTCCTTCATAATCTCCTGATGTTTTAGTTCCTCTGGGTCCCTGGACTCTGGTTTCAAATGTCTCCATAAAGTTGGACTCTGACTTTCTGCCTGCACTTAGTCAAACCATCAGAAGCTAGTACTATTACAGTAATGAGAAACTGAGGACTGGGCAGTGAATACTTTGCCCTTTGTCACAACTTGGTGGGACCCTACTCAAAAAGGATTAATTCAGAAACCCTGAATAACCTAAATGTGTTAACTTCTACTAACACTCATATTTCTTTTAGAAACATAATTGCGTTCATTTTAATGGACATACACCGAAAAACTGAAATTCCATAAAAATTCCAAACAATATTTATTATTGACTAAAGAATAAAGAAGCAACGTATCTTTTACTAGGAGACTGTGGAGGCAATATGAGATATCTTTTGTCATGAAAATGGATGACCAAAAGCAAGTTATGTCATTGGATAAGTCTGTCATTCTTCTTAATTCCTGTGAATGCAGCCCGACTGTTAAACTGTGTCATTTAATGCTTATCATTTTACTGTCAAAATGAGTACTGTCTAGTAGTGAAGTGACTTGTCGGGAACCTTTTTTTAGATCAATTATTGTCTTGTTTTCTCTCTTTTGTCTTTTCTATACACATGTAAACACATAAACACACACACTCACATCAATATCATATAAAATATATGGATTTAATTCTAACATGCTAAAATAAATCAGAAAAGTGAGCAACTAATCTTACCTGTAAATATCACTAAGATAATATTTAAGTGAGCTTTCTAAATGAAGGAGTTTTTTATAGTCTGTGAAGGAAAAACCACTCATTCCATGCAGAAGGTGAAAAACGGCCTGCAGTTATGATTGCACGGTGAGAATTCGGAACCGGGAATCTCTACCTGAATATAGAGGGGATGACGCTGACAGGGCAGGAGCTAATGGGAGGAATAGAGGGGGGGGGACTGGGAGACCTTCAAATGCTACCTGAAGGTGCTTAGAAATCTTCCAAGGGTGGATCAAAATCACCTCGGTATCAGTTTTCTTTTTTTGCCAAAACAGAAAAAAAACTTTTATTATTTTTTTTCCAATTATACATGTGATATGTACTTTGGTTAACAAGTAAAGTAATACCATAAAATAGAAAAGAGAAATCAGTGTTATATATATCTTCCCACTTGGCAGAGATAACAACAGCCCACACTTTGGTGGGTGCCTTCTGTGTGTGTTTGCACTTATGGACAATATCTACATACCAAAATACAGCTTGTAAAACCCTTTAGAACTTGTTAAATATGTAATAAGTTTTACAGGCACATGGCAAAAAATTCTAAAGAAGTGTGTCTCCCTGCATTTTCCTATTTCATCTAGAAATCAAATGTTATATATAATTTTAGCAATAGTTATGCATAAGCAGGGATAGGTACATAATTATTCTCCCTTTTGAAAATAAATTGTGGCATATTACAAACATTACATGTGTAATATTACATACTACAAACATTACAACTCAGTACAAAATACTTCGTTTTTCATTTAACAATTTATCCTAAAAGAGATTATATATTAAAGCATATGTTCCCAAGTAAAGGAAATAGATGAGTAATATAAGCATATGAATTATTCACTTCTGTTTATCTTATTAATTTTCCAACTAATTTGATGTCCTATTAGATAATAAGAAAGAATCATCTTTTTACTATTTTTGTTGTTTTGAATTTATTGTTTTTTAAATCAAATACCATGACTATTTCATAGGTATTTTGAAAGTATAAGTTTTGCACTCAATGGAGATACATCAGTACAAGCAACGTTACTTGGGTTTTTATTTTTTTCAATTCTGAGTAGAGCAACGTGGATTTCTTCTTTATGACTTTAATGCACCTTTATATATAGATATGGCTACCAAATTTTCAGTGTGGGCCAAATATTTATTTCATAAGATCTTTGTCTTTGATTTAGTTTTTAAACTTGAACTATGTATTCTCTAACATTAAACTAATCTTAGAAAAAAATTAAATATTTACTTTCTTTGTCTTTATCTTTTCATTTTCCACCTTTCTGAATTATTTCATTTTTTTTACTGTACATAGTGTGTAGTTGGATTTTATTTGATTACCGAATGTAAGAATCTTTTTTCCCTTTAATAAATAATCAAATCACGTTTATATTTGTAGAGACATAATCAATGTTCGGTTTCAGTTTTGCCATCTTGATTTATGTTATTTTGTTATGATTTATGTGGTGCTTATTTTACTTCTCAATAAAGTTTGCGTTTTCCTTGTTCTCATGACTTTCAAAGTTTTGGCTCTTCCACCGTGACTGTGGTCATCTGTAACTGTGACTTGTTTGTGGAATGCCTCTATGTCTCTGGTATTGCCCATGCATTTGGCTCTGGTCACGATGCTGGAATTACTCCCCATCTGCTGTTTTCCACCACATTATCTTCATTGCCACACACTTTGTCACTGATGCATAATTCTTGCTTCATCTGGGTTATCTTCTCACATTTAAATACACATACACCTTTCCATCGCTCTTCAAACTGTTAACAATTCCTCTTTCCTCCAACACACACTTTTCCTTAGCTAAAAACTGCGTCCCACCCACAGATTTCTTCCATTCTGTCCTGCAGTTGCAAAGGTGTGAAGGTTCTTGGCCACTTCAGCTTCTATTACAACGTCCTGTATGAAATAATCTTGAGAGAAATTTTGAGAGCAGTTTTTATCGCTGAAACAAATCTGCTTTTCCAAGTAAGCGATCACTGGCTTTGTCCCTCACTGTCCCTCTACTTTGGACAAGTCAGTGTCCCAACATCTCTAGGAAGTATGCACCAGCTGAAATTCATTTTTTAAAAAATTATAATTCACATCTGTGCTTTATTTTTAAAGCAATGGAAAATGTATCTGTATATCTGTGTCTATTCCTTTGTTGTTATCAAGATAAATTTTCATTTATCTTTTTTTTTTATGTCTCCTGTCATCTGAGTCAGACAGGAAAAAGGAGGAAAAATGTGCTTGTGTTCCATTTTACAGTCGCAAATCCACTTAAGAAGTTAAGGTTGAGCTGGTCAGAATTATAACCGTATTTTAGAAAGACAATCACAAAGGCCTAAACCACCATCACACGATTGATTCAGTTGTGATTTTGAGAAATATTTATCTACTGATAGTTCAAATATCACTACCTTTATCTAAATAATTTTATTATAAGACAGCTAATGATTTAACATTAAATTTTTGTATTTTATATAAGAAGTGATTTAAATCCAAAAATGTCATGAGGAACTAAACAGCTATGAAATCGCTTTCATTTTTTTTTGTTACTATGTAAAGTATTTTTGGAACTTAGCGGTCCATTTTTTTTTTTTTTTTTGGTGCTGGGGATCGAACTCAGGGCCTTGTGCTTGCAAGGCAAGCACTCTAATCACTGAGCTAAATCCCCAGCCCAACCTGATCCATTTTTAATCTTAAAAACACCACTTTGACTAATAATATTGCACCTGAGAAACATTTCCTCTCCCCTTAATATTTAAAAATTGTTAAGAAGCATTTTTGAGAGGGACTCAAGTGAAACAAATAAAGACGTGGCTTCTGAGGAGTGGGAGAGATCAGCAGCAGGAAAGAAGTACACATTCTCCAAGTCCAAATTTGAAAGAAATTGTCTATTATGAGGACATGGAGATGTTAATTTGGAAATAGGAAAAAAAAAAAGACTTCATTGAAGTTTTTGAAACGAAAATGTACCTTCAGAAGTTTAGAATAGAACGGCGGTTATCAGAGGTTACGGGTAGCACAGGCAGGGCTAGGGAAAGGTTTCCAAATAAGTAATACGGTGTAGTTAAGATTGACAAGTTGTGCTGTGTTATTGCACAATAAGTTGATTATAGATGTGCAAAATGTACTGTATGTTGCCAAAACCTGAAAGAAAAGATTTTGAATGATTTTATTATTTTCAGAGGCAGTCCTAGGGAAATTAGGAGTTTGTCTCTGATACATAATAGGTGACAATCGCTTTTCCCCTTATCATACCTATTTCATAGAATTTCTCACTCTAACCCAGTCTTCTTAGACTGTGGCCCAGTTATTCTTTGCTGCTGGCATATAGTCCAAAAATATTCTTCCTGTTTGATTCTTGCTATTATTCTTCCTGGTTGTTATAAATTTTGGTGACTTTTTTTCTTGAAACAGAGAATTCTTCCATCTATTACCAAGCTCCGATGACTAATTTACTCCATTAATGAGTAAATACTTGTTAATATGATAATCTTATAATCAAATACTGTGATTTTTCTATCCTGTCTGAGATAGGAGGAAGAGACTAATGAGGGGCGCAAGAAACCTTCAGTGGTGTGTTAGATACGTTCACTATCTTGAAAGTAATGCTCTCACTGATGGAGAGATGTATGCAAATGTATCTAATTGTATGCAGTAAATACTCAGTTTATTGCATACCAATTGTATTCCAATAAAATGAAAAAGTCTCATTAATCAAAATTATTGAAGTAGATACAATTAATATTTGCTTCCTTGGTTGTACTAGGTCAGCCTTCTAGGAGTTAGTGCTACCCTTCCGATAAATGCTCATGCCTGGCCTTCATCTCTGTGTGCCCTCTCAGGGGAAGATGACTTTAAATGCTTCCCAGGGAGCCACTCACTCCAACACTTTCATTACATTCTCCATTCATAGATCAGGGTCTAGCATTCTCTCTACTCAATAATTCTTACAAACAGTCCTCCAGTGCCACAATCCTGTGATAAATGTGTCTCCCAGAGTCTCCAAATGCCAGAGTCGTTACATGGGTTTCCTATAGCCTGTTCCATGTCGTTGCAGGTGAGTCTCCTAAGTGGTTGCTCTACAGAAGCTGTAGACCCCTGCATAAGGCAGCAGGGTGAGTCTGCACCACCATTCACCTGGGGAGCAAGCCGCCCCCAGAATCCCATGTTTGTGGTCAGATTCCTAAACCACGTTTACTATCTGTTGTTCTACACCCAGCTTCCTGTGAGTGGATTCTAAAGAAACTCACTTATTGAGGGAACGGTTGAGTGCATAGAGCAGGAAAGGACAAAGAGAAAAGCCAAGGAAGGATGTAAAAAAACAAATTAAAGCCTGACATTACAGTGAATTTGGGGTCACAATTCCTTCACATTGTTAGTCCTACTTTGATTCAAGGTGATAATCTTTAGCTGCAGGCTGTCTGGCATGTCTGGACATGACTGACTTTCAAGTCACGAAACTCTGGGGTAGCTCGGGGTATTCTTTCATCTAAGAGAGTAGTTATGAGTGTTGGGAACCAGCATTCACAGCAGCTGAGTACTTCAGGAAGCAGGAGAACTGAAGAGTGAGACACCGTCAGTCTCTTTTCAACGAATCAGCTTTTGGTTGCATGGATTGTTGTTTTTCATTGTTTTCTTTTTCATTGTTCTTTGCCTTTTTAAAGAAAATAAAGTATAATTGACAAATAAACATTGCGTATATTTATCACGTACAGCATGAGGTTTTGACGTGTGCATACACCGGTCGATAGTTGAATGAAGCCAATTAACACTGTACCATCACTGTTTGCAGGTACCATGTTTATGTCCTGAGAAATTTGGGCTCTCCCCTCAGCAATTTACAAGTATTGACCTCTGTTGTTAACTATTATTTTCTTTCATATTTGTAAGGGTTAATTTGCTGTAATTTTTATAGATTTTAGGAAGGATACTTGGGTCATTGATTTTTTTCATGACTTAAAGTACATATGTTTTTAAACTATAAAAAAGAAACAATAAATATTCGAGGTGATAGGTTTTTGTATCCTGGGCTCAACATTTCAAAATGTATAAATGCATCAAAACATCACATGGCACTTCACAAGTATGCGCACATTTTATGTTTCCATAAATCAGTTTAAAAATAAACTTCAAAATATGTGTAGATGATTTAAGGAAAATGACACATTTTCAAAAAAGTGAATTTCAGGTGGAAGAAATGAGATGCTCTCAGTCTTAAGGATACTCAAAATATGACATAATTAATGTGACTAGGCATAAGAACAGTGTAAAACTGAGCAGAGAGAAAGACTCATACTTACGTGGGTTTATTTGCCAGGGATGTGGAACACCAGGACAGAAGCTCAACTTTAATGAGTTGAGTCTTAAGGAAGACTGCATCATCTCCTGGATGTAAACACAGAAAGGTCTATAAACTGGCCTGTGGGGCCGGAATACCCTGCAGAGGCGAGGCGCTCTCACTCTGTCTTGTTGCCAAACGTTTCGTGTGATGGGGAAAATGGTGTCCAGAATCTGTGTTGTTATGCATTTTAATTCTTTTTAAAAATGTGACCTTATTTCTATTGGTTCCCAAGACTCTGTCTTCGGTTGGATTGCAACCCTAAAGCAACCACTGTGGCCAAGAGTGAGCCAGTTTTACAGAAACATTAGATTCGGATAACTCCCTCTGATTTTACAGGTGTAAATTTCCGAAGAAAGAAGAGAATGCTTGATTGCCCTTACGTTTCACTCTGAGGCAAAGTGTACACACACACACACACGCACACTACAGAGATTTGCCTGTTTTCCCAACAGAATTACAAATATGTCCCTGGTTAAATTTTGTCACTCTTCGGATTAGAGACCACGAAAAATTAAGTCAATCAAGTCAAAGCAGGGACTCAAATGCAATTAGGGTTTTACTCACTTCTCCTCTGCTCCCTTGTGCATTCTCTTCTTGTTCTCTAGCTTTAGTTTCTCCAGGAAACAGGATCGTGTTCAGATGAAGGAATAATTTTTGCAAATAATTTTCTAACAAAAAAAATAGAGAATCTTTAGGGTAGAATGATCTACTAGCCCTAAATCCCTCAACATCCAAAGACCCTCATGCCTGGGAGGGAAAACTGATGTAGTAGAGGCGGCCAGACTGTGTCTGCATTGGGAGAGTCAGGTATTAGGCAAGGATTGGGCAAAGAGGAGTATTAAGTGGATGATAATAAGATGTGAGTTACACTATAGAATTGGAAAATTGAGGCAAATAGTATTCATTTTAATTTGTTTTTCCTTTTAATTAGACAACAAAACAGCTTTCCAATTTGTATAGAGTGGGTAGTGCATAAGAAGCTAATAGATTTGAAAAATATTATGGTTTGTCTCTAGATGTCCCCCTGAAACCTCATGTACTCATAAGGGGGGCTTTGGGAGATGACTGGGTCGTGGACAGGTGGTACCCATCAGTGGATCAGTCCCCTGGTGAGCTTATAACTGAGTGTGATTTGGGAGGCAAAGGTTGGTGGGAGGAGGTGGGTCTCTAGGTGAGTGGACTGGACGGATCCATCTCCCTACCTCCTCCTTGACCTCTCTCTGCTTTCTGCTGCCACCCATGAGCTTCTCCTCTGCTGTGCCCCTCTGCCATGCCGCCTGCCTTGGAACCAGCCTTATGGACTGAAACCTCTACAAATTGTGGGCTAAAATAAAACTTTCTAGCTTTAAGATTGGGGGTGTTGAATGTAACTACTACTGCAGGTGAGGAATGTAACTGAGACAATATTTGCAGAAGGGAATGAGATAAAATTCTTTGGTAAAGTTTCTCTTTTGCAAATCTAAGATGCTGAAGGTGATTCAGGCTTGTTGATTTTGTCTTAAATTGTGTCTTGCAATAACTAGATCTGATATTCTTTTCAAAGTCAAACGTCTTTGCAAAGTTGAACATGTAAAATGTCATCTATATAAAAATGTGGAGGATGCCAAATAGCTCATCTACTGCAATAGCTCCTATTTTGATGGTGCGAGCTCAACAAAATTCCTCTTGTATCATTATATCAACAAATTCTGTCTTACAAAAATTCCCAATAATACAAAGCCTCCTATCTACTCATTTTTATATCATTTTGGTTTCACAATCTGTCATTTCAATTAGCTTCATGAAACTATCATAACAAAAGGGTTCTTGTTTTCTTCAGAGATATAAATTTTAGCAATAGAAACAACTAGAAAGTGTCTAATGTTCCCGTTTTCTCCAGTGAAATAAAGATTTTCTGTCTTCTTTACAACATAATACAAACAAATACTGGAGTTTTGTTAAAGTAAGATGATAGTAACATTACAATGTCATCCTTTTTTATATAACATGAAATGCAGAGACAAATCTATTAATAAAAAGTATCTTTCATGGAAAAACATAAATATTTTAATGTCATTAAACCACACTAAAATTGTATTAGAAAATCCTATACCTTCAATACTACAAGAAAATCATGGGATGACCAATGTGTTTGCCCAATGTGTTTGACACGTCAAGAGTTTGGCGATGGCGTGGCATACTTTTGCAATTCAATTTTGGCCTTCCCAGTTTGATAGTGAATTGTGTGACCGAAAGCTATGATTTGCAAGTTATTTGGAACACATTTTGGAAAACTCCCCAGATAACTTATAGAATTGATTGTTACAAGGATTTTAGGCACAACCCTTCCACATTTTTTCCTGGACTTAAATGCAATGAAATAACAAATGATTTTAAAATTTCTGATAAGGAGATTGACAACATTAATTTCCATTGAAGAATTTCTTGGTGAAATAAATGCTAGTGCAACTGGATGTTGTGGCACATGGCTTGATCCCAGCACTCTGGGAGGCTGAGGCAAAGGGATTGCAAGTTTGAGCCCAGTCTAGAGAATGTAGTGAAACTCTGTTTCTAAATAAAAAGGGCTGGGGATATAGCTGATTTACTACTCAGCATCAAGAGAAAGGGGTGGGGAGAAAAGCTAGAGCAAACTGTTTGTAAAACAATTAGCATGATTTTAACTGAACTGACAGCAGATCTAAGATCCATTAAGCAAATTTTTTAAAAATATTGTATAAATCCTAGAACATATTTGTTGTAAGTGGAAGACAACTTCAAAATCTATTCCTAGGGTGAAAAATCCTAGTATTTCCCGAATAGCTATATTGAACTGTATAGCTAAGCATGCTAAAAAAATATGAGCATGGTGTTGAAAAATGATACGATGTTTATTGATAGGAAGCATGTTTTATAAAAGTCATTATATTAGTAGCATTACACCAAATGGTTTTACTCATAATTCTACATTTTAACTCTCCACCGCTTTCTTTCTCCCAAATTCTACAGTGTTTGTGAGATGAATATCTGAGCTAATTCCCATTTGTACACCCTCTCTGTGTTCACCCTAGTGACTCATTTCTATCACATATACTTTCTGCCCCTCAGCACCCTTTTTTTTTTTTTTTGGCCTGGAGCATTCTAATATAATAGAAACAATTTTCACCTAATAGATTAGGTTTCTGCTGCTGGTATAACAGATTATCACACACTTAGTAGCTTAAAATGACTCAAATTCATCATCAAGCAGCTCTGGAGGTAAGAGTCTGAAATGGGTTTGACTGAGACAGAACTGCCGGGTCAGCACGGCCCCTTTCCCTCCTGCGGGGCGCCCTTGTATGGATTAAGCTGCTCAGCCTTTTCCGGTTTGTTTTATTACTTGGCCCGGGGCCCCTCCCCTATCTTCAAAACCAGCGAGACAGCAGCTCCATGCCCTCTCTGTGCCTGCCTTCACATCCCCTTCTACTCTTCTGACCCCTTGCATCCTTTTAGGAGGTTTCCTGAGATTTCATCAGGTTGACCTAGATAATTCTGCATCTCAAGGTCTTTATCTTAACCGGGTCTGCCAAGCCCCTGTTGTTATATAAGTTAATATTTGCAGGCCCCAGGAGTTAGGACCGGACATCTTACAGGGACAGTATTCAGCCCACCACATACAGGTTATGGGTTATGCCATGTATAGAATTAGAACAAAGAAGTTTGAGCCACTTCACTGCAAAACAATGCATTTTTACTTAATAGGCATTGAAAACCTACTGTTTAAATTAATTTTCTCTTGTTGCTCAGACAAAATACCCAACAGCCAAAGTTAGAGGAAGAAAGGTTTATTTAGCTCCTAATTTGTAGACGTTTCAGTTCACAGTCAGCTGGCTCCAAGGCAGGGTGGCCTGGCAGACAGGCAGAAGGCAGCAAGGCAAGCAAGAGGTGCAAGGAAGGGGTACTCATCCAGGCTCTCTGCCCTTAAAGTAGGCAGCACTCCCAGCCTTAATTCCAGCACCCATAATCCTAGTATCACATCCTTGATCCCAGCAGAATTATGCCAAACCAATCAGTGGTGTAATCACATACTCTAGATCACATAAGGCTTTGTGGGGACATCTAGACAACAGACGATAACACCTACGTATAGTTTTGAATAACTATGTATGTGACACATTAATTTTCTGATTTCTTTAGAAACCAATGGTTCTTATAATCTAAACATCAATATGTGGATTTGCCACTAATATATTTCTCTTACTACCTGTCTCGAGAGGGGTTGGCATTCCAGCTGTGATGGTCTTGGCCTTTATGTCCCTCTGAAATTTGTATGCGAAATACTTATGAGGGTATTAGGTGGTGCCTTTGGGTGGTAATTAGGTCACAGGAGTGGAGTTTTTGTGATCAGATTCATTTCTTTATGGAGGAAAATTGAAAGACCCCTTGCTGCCATCACTGGGTGAGGACAGAGAGAAGGCACCATTTTTGAACTAGAAAATAACTCTTCCTCTGACCCCAGATCCAGTTGTGCTTTCATCTTGGACTTTACAGGCTTCAGAACTGGGAGAGATACATTTATAAACACCCAGTTTATGGTACTTTTTATACCCATCTGAGCAGATGAAGACACCAAGGCAGCATTAACATAAATTTAAAGTCGATTTTGAATACAATATTTAAAATATTTAACAAATTTATGCTTAGCCCTATTTTGTTGCTTTCTGTTTTGTTTGTAGAAATGTGCTGTTTAGGATTGAAAACTCGCTGGCTGTCCTTTTCTTCCTTTAGCCTAAAATAGGATACAAAGCCTACAGTATGAAAATGGAAAATTGTGCCAATTTTTAGGAGTTTTCTGTGAATAGAACAAGGATGCAGAATTTATTAACAACCAAGTAATAACCAGAAGACAACTGTGGCAAGTTTTTCAAGACTACGATCGTGGATCTTTAAACAACATTGTTAGTAGGTCCTAAGACTGTCTATTGTGAACTCCCATTAAAACTGAAAAAGATCAGAGATAAATGCAGCCCCAAAACTCTTAACTGATGGTCTATTTCCAGAAGGTAAGACGGATTTTCACTGAGATAAATGCAGCCCCAAAACTCTTAACTGATGGTCTATTTCCAGAAGGTAAGACGGATTTTCACTGCTTGCAAAGCCAAAGATACTGGATTAGGTAATTATCAGCAACCATATACTATGCCAACTCTGAATGAACGCAGGAAGCTGCATTATAAATTCTCTTTATGCTAACTCTTGATCTCCAGACAGAAATCGTTACATCCACCTCTCTGGTGGATGATATTTTTTGAACAGCTTAAAAGTATGTTAGTAATTTCATCAAATTTCTATGCTTTATAGCATCCTGGAATAAAATTGGGAGGTAGCGGTAAGTAAATCATTGCTTCCTAATCATAAATCCAGTTCCCAAAATATAATTGCTGAAACAATCAGTGAATGTATTTAGTATCCTTGTAAGTAAAGCAATCTCAATGCAGCCTCCAAGCAATATATATCTTATAAGATGGGATTGAATTTAAACTATAAGAAAACATAACTTAGTAGCTTAAGTAAAAACCAGTTGCTTTGTTGCAAAAGAAAAAATTGAGATAAGTGAGAATGGTACATATTTCAGACACTGTTTCAAGCAGGATTCGCTCTGAGTTTGTGACTCTCAACCTCATGCTTGTTGTGGTTTACATTTACCACGTGATGGTTGTGCCTCCACCCATTGTGACTATATTAAGAGGAATGTGCAAAATGCAAGGTTAGTTATATGTGATCCTTCTATTTGGAAAGGAAAAGCTTTCCCAGAAATACTTGTAATAGACTTTCTACTAGATTTCATTGCTCAGAACTATGTCTAGAATAACATTAGATTTTGCAAAAAGAATTACAAGTGTCCAGTTGAATTTGAGTTTTAGATAACGCTGAATGGTTTTTTACTATAAATTGTCCAGTATAATATTTGGGACATGAAAATTATTAATTATTCATTTGAGATTCAAATTTTACTTCACATGCTATACTAAATATGGAAACCCCAATTGGGTCATGTTTCTACTTTTCTACTATGAGTATATCATAGCTACAAGCTGTGATCGAAGTATACAGTCCATGTTTGAATTAAACATTTAAAAATTTTCTTTACCTCTTTCATGTCTATAGTTGTGCTGTTGCGGCTGCCTGTTTCCTGGATCAATGCAAAACACATACCTTCCATTGTAATTTTGGCTTTGAGGAAGACCCAGAAGTTGCTTGGTGCCAGATCCGGTGAATGAGGTAGATGTGGACACACCACGGTGTTTTTACAAGCCTGCCTTTCCTTTGGCATTCGCTATATATTTTTTATCACACCTTATAAAGACACTCACAAAAGAGGATTTCTGGAGCTGCTTCAGAAAGTGACAAGAATGATGGGATAGTGTATTCAAAGCAAGGGGAGAGTGTTTTTTGGGAGATTAATGGGAGATTGTGTCTTTTCCTGTAATAAATTCTTTTCTTTAAACACACATCATATTTTTGATCAGCTCTTGTATCTTAAGCCAGTGAAGATTCATCATTTAGGTTTGAACACACTGCCTGTCTGAAAACAAAACAAAACAAGAGCAAACGACCAAAAGAAGGATTTTTTTTTTTTTTTGGCAAGAAAAAAAAATCAGGTGAAAAAGAGAAAGCAGCTGATAGTGCCCATCTGAGGCTGCTGGATTGTGTGGTTTGTTTGTTCTAGGAATTGGCATAGCATAAAGGGTGAATAGCAGAGGCCTAAAAATCAGGTGCACAATCTACTGCCCAGCTACAGAGGTACAAATAGCCAAGAGGACAATGACTGAAGCAAAGAGAAAGGAATCCTATCATCTACTTTTTGATTTATAATTGTAAAAGACAGAATTTTTGTAACATAAAAATATATATAGATATTTAACTGATCTTGAAGTAGGGGAAATCTTTTTCAAAATAAAATGAGTTGCAGTTACAAAGTACTGAGCAGTAAGTTTAAAGAATAAACTGTATAAAGATCTGATGGATTAAAAAAATCAAAATCTAATTTTTTTTTTATTTTTTATTTATTTATTTTTTTTTTGTGGTGCCGGGGATCGAACTCAGGGCCTTGTGCTTGCAAGGCAAGCACTCTAATCACTGAGCTAAATCCCCAGCCCCAAAACGTCAAAATCTAAATACAAACTCAAAGACACTTTTGTGACAAATAAGACAAAGACAGGGTTTATCTTATTAAGTTAATAATTTGAATTACTTCTAATACCCTAGAAAATATGAGCAAAAGATAGGAATAACAGATTCATGGAAAATCTGTATGACTAATGATGCGTTCAGAAAAAACTCCAACAATTTGGTAATAAAAAATAAAAAATCAAGCAAACAACAGGACACTTTTGTCTATTACATTTTCTGTCCATCACAGGAAAGCAGTTTCTTAGATGAGCAGCCTTGTACGCTAATGAAGAGGCAAAGGGTGACGCAACATCCCTGGAAAGCAATTTGAAGTGACAGAGTGAAAGGGGGCCTCGCTGTAAGCAATTTCTGAAGCTGGGGATTCCAGTCATTTCATAGGCAAATGTCTCCAGAAACCCCACTTTTCTTATTCTGAAAAAATAAGATAGGAATAAAAATGTTTCCAGAATACCCTGACATTCTGGAAAGGACCAAAGTGTAAGTAAGATACAGAGAACAGATCAGTGGTTTCCAGGGACTAGGAGTAGGAAGTTGTTCTGACTACAGCACATTAAGATAAGGGAAATTTGGGGGTATCGGAGCTGCTCTGTATTCTTTTAGTTATGGTGGGCACCAGAATCTATATGTGGCTTAAAATTCACAAAACCGTATGTTGAAAAAAGAGGAAATGGAAAGAAGAAAATGTGAAGGAAGGTGAGGAGAAGGAGGACAAGGATTAGGAAGAAGAAAAAGAAAAAGAGAAGGAGAAAAGAATTATTTTACTGCATGTAAACTTAAAAATATTTCTTATCAATATACAAAACAGAGGCGTATTGGGAAAAAAAATCAGAAAATAAAACCATGGGAAAATTTAAAAAACACTCTGTACTATCTCCCAAGATAACAAAATTAAGAGCTAGTAATAGCTAGTTTAATTCTTATGTAGTCTTTGCTTTCTATATTTGTATTTATAGCTATTGACAAAATACATATTTGGGTCATACCGTATTTAGTAAGTAATGTTTATGTTGTATAATGTAAATATTTTCTATATAATTATTTATTTTCTTTATATCTCATGTGATGATTGACTATCATAGCCAATGAATGTACTATAATTTGTTTAATCATTTTTGTATATTAAATAATATAATTGCGAAGGATGAACTGTCTATTAAATATACATAAATGACAGTTTTATGCTGTAAGAGATGTTTTCCAACAAAATGCATGACAGTATTCTTGGAGAAGAGTTGCGATGGTTAGTTTGTGTGAGCTACGAACGAGTTTAGGCACTTGCTCTATTTCTTCTTCACAGTTGTCAAGGAGCTGCTGGGCCAGCCTGTCTCGCACGATATGTTGCCCTTTCTTTTCTTTTGCTGTGAACTACAAATGTAGTCATTACAAAATGGCCATTTTCTATACTTTTCACATTCCCTGGATTTAGCAAGTACAGTGAAATATCCATTGAGATTGATAATCTTTGAATCTTATAGAAAATAGAGGAATTGAAATCTTTAATATTTATAGACTATATTCTTTTACAAATCGTGACCTGGTGTATTTAATATTTCTCATACTATAGCAATTATAAAGACAAATAAGAATGGGCATACTATTCGAAGAGGCAAGCTTTGAAAATTTTATTGCATTTCGTTATGATACCAGAGTGAGACAAATAAATAATCAATAGATCGTTTGTACACAGAATTCAATAGCAGTCCAAATTTGCTTAAGTCAGATTGGAAAACAAAGGTAATTCATCTCCATGAATTGTACATGGATAAGCATCCCAGGAGTAACTCCAATGTCAGAGAAAGATTAGTTTTCCATGACGCATCATTGACCTCTCCTTTAACCCGTATGTAGCACAAGGTCAGAGGCCCTTTTTGGAATGTCCGGTGGGGGAGGGGGTGTTTCAGGCATGAGCGTTAATGTTGGAACATCCTGCTTAATTTCCACATTATCTAAACAGTCTGCATTCCAGAGCCTGGTTGCCGTCCAAGCAGGTGAACAGAGAGGGCTGGAGCCAGGGTACCTTTTGCTGAGAACGGGATGTCAGGCAATAAAGCAGCCGTTAGACAGTGGCATGATGGCCACCAAATCCCCAAGGACCACTGACTACCTGGGCTGCCAGGTTCCGTGTGAACTCTCTACATCCGGAATCCCACAGGAAGACACAGAATAGTGAGAAGGTAATCAGAGGGGCATGAGTGCTGTGGGGCTCTACACTGAAGAGTCCACTTTAACTTACAGCCAGGAAGCACAGGTGCAGCCTGGACTCTCAGTCTGGTATCAAAGTTCTTCTACACACCAGATGTCTGATGCTAGAAAACTCATGAGTCATTACTTCATAGATGTTCTTGGCTGATTGAATCATTTTAATGATCAGAATGATTTTTGTCCCACAGGATGAAATCAGTCCTATAATTTTCAAATTACGTATAGTTGCAAAGCTCCATTTTGGTTTTTTTTTTTTTTTTTTTTTTTTTTTTTTTTTTTTTTTTTTTTTTGTTGTTGTTGTTTTTCCCTGCTGGCAAGCACTGGGTTTACATGCTTCCTCTTCTACATGTTCTAGTTCTCAACAACCTCGGTCCCACTCATCTTTTCCTTCTGGGAATATGGTCCCAGAAATGTGGGGTGCAAGGAGAAGTATACTCAGGGTGGATAGCTTCCTCCACCATACAGATGAAGTTCACTGGTCTGAATTTCAAGAATTAAGTCTTGAGCAACATCAGAGAATCTAAATACATAGAAAAGGAATGCACAACTTTAAAATCTATTATATTACAGCTCCAGGAGGCTGCTATGATAATAACATTTTAATGATAAGTACTTGACAGGGGACACGGCATCTTCCCTTCCTACGCTGAGTTCTGACCTTGCCTCCTCCCCTTTCTTAAAATTCTCCTTAGATTTATATCATGGGCCTCCGAATCTATCTATTTTGCCAACAAATATTTATTGAGAAGTGCTGAGCACTGCTGTAAATTTCCGCCTTCATTAAACGTGCGTCATGAGGGAGACAATCAAAAACATTAGAAAATTTCAAATAGTCGTAATTGTAATGATGAAAACCAAATAGGGTCCTGAAAAAGAATGGGTAGGGAGTTTCTACAGGGGCCTCTAGGTCTGGAGCATCAAGCTTTTTGTTGAGGAAGAGCAAGCAAAATGAAGACACTTCCATGAAAACAGAAGTTTATGCTGCAATTTCTATTTAGAGTTATAGTTCAGTTAATCCAAGATTTCCTTTAGGAAATGTTGTAAGGGTGCTGAACTACAAAACACACATCTACCTGAGACACGTACCTATCTGAATCTGTAGCTTTTCATGTGCATTAACACTGTCTTTGTGTTGTAATCTCAGCAAGCAAAAGTGACTTTTCTTTTTTTTTTTTTTTTGACCTATAATTTTACCAGTTCCTCAAATTTCATTTGAAACTCCACCTCCCCAGTGAAACCTTCCTGTTTTGCCAGTTCTGTTTGAACTCCAAATTCCCTGTCCATTTCGCTCTGGCCTGCCTCACTGCTCAGGATGTTTTCCTGTTAACTCCTCATACATAACAAAAACTATGTTACTACCAGCATTTTCCTTTTTCCTTTTAGTTCCAAGGATGTCAGAAACAAATTCATGTCTCAGGTACAGCAACCACTTTGGCCATCCTAATGCTTATCTGTGTTCTTTTTTCCCCTGGTCTCTTCTTCCTATTCTGCTTTAATTTTCTCTGCTTCTCATATTTATTTATGTCTTCTCAGTTTGTTGGTTGTGTTTTTATAAGCCATCTTAAATCTTTTGTGAATTAACTCATGATATAAATAAACTACTTGCTTAAACCTGTTTTAGTGCATTACATCTACCATCTCAGTCACATGAATTCTCAGAAAAAAGTTTTTCTTCCCGATTTTAAGGTTCTAATTTTATTACAAAATGACTCTACAAGAAATAGTAAGGTTTTTTCCTAAAAAAAATGTAAATAATGTCATTTGTGAAAAGTGAACTTCAGGCTTAAATACTACTACATTTTATTGATTTATTTCTGAAGATTTCTCAAAAATATCAAGGCTAGTTTAAGTGTTAACAGGAGTAATTCTTCCAAGGACTTACTGCTCTTTTTCTTGTCTATCTTCACATGTATGTAGTACTTTCTTCTTAGGTGTGATTTTGGACTTGTTCATATTTAGTATATATCATATTGATCTGATCATTTCAGGACTTGGTTATAATCTGATAAAGTAAATTAAAACAAAACATAAAAATTAATAATAATTTAGAAGATTGATGTTTGCCTATACAAATCTTAATCACCGCTATGGAAAAATATCATAAATAAATTTTCAAATGCAGAAGAAAATCTAGCAAATTGACTAATATCTCAAAATCAAAATGGCCAATCTGTGTGAACATGTCAATTAGGGAAAAATAAATATAAATATGAAAAGAAGTGTAACTTTACCATAATAAATACAATTAAAGAACCTTGATATACCATTTTTTTCAACTTAGCAGTTAAGCAGAGATTATGTCATTTGATAATAATAAGTTTTATCCAGGCTGCCAAGAAACAATCCTTTCATGTACTATGGATGGGAGTATATGTTACTATAAATATCAGAAATAGTGTTTCTCATTATTTTCAAATGTCCATATTCTTCAATCCAGTCAGTTGACTACTAGGGAGGTTTTATAAGTATAAGTGCATCACAGATATATCAAGGCATATTACTTTTAATCCTAAAACAATTAGAATAAATCTTTACCAAGATATAGCCAATTATATTTTATCAATTAGTAGGTAATTGTTGATCACTATTTGCCTACTATGGTTTATATCTAAGTGTCTTCAAGAGCCTCATGTGCTCTTAGGTGGGTCTTTTGGAAGAGGATTGGACCACGGGGACCCTGTAGCTGACGTGCCTTTAGGAGGTGGGGCCTGGCCAGGGAAGAAAAGTCACTGGGGCATTACCTGAAAGGTGTATTTCCCTCCCCAGTTCCTCTGTTCCTGATGCCATGATGTGAGGCTGTGCCAGGCTGCTTACCGACCGCTATGATGAAAGCACTACTCCACCATGTCCTCCTGCTGTACCATTTCTGTGTCTGAGCCTGCCAAATACCGATCGAAATATCTGAAGTACAAGCCAAATAATCCTCTCTTCCTTTAAGTTGCAGATGTTGGGTATTTTGTCCAGCAACAAGCAAAGAATAATATGCCTTTGAAATATGTGATTCACTTATACTTATAAAATCTCCCCAGTAATCAATTGACTGGATTAAAGAATGTGGAAATTTGAAAATATTGATAAACTCTGTCTTCTGGTATTTATACCAATGTGCTCACATCAATAGCATGTGAGAGGTTTTGGTACTGAGGAGTGGGATCGTTGCTGGAGCTATACCAGACCGTGTAGTTTAAAAACCTTTGGAAATTGTTCATGTGAGGAGTTTAGAAAGGTTTGGGAATGCGGGCTAGAGAAGCCATAGATGCTGCAAGCCAATTTTGATGGGGAGAACTGGCTGGAATTCAGGAGATAATAATAATGCTAATAAAAATGCAGATGGTAAAAACAAGGCTCAAGAAGTTTCATTTGGGTGTAAGATTCCACTGGCAGTTAGACTGAAGACCGTGTGTGTTATGCCCTAGCAGAAAATTTGTTTACATTTTTATCATGTCCTGAGAAATTGCAGGAGACTGAGATTAAGGGTAGCAGACTAATTAACGTAGTGGAGGAAAATTCAAGGCGGCCCTATGTTCAGGTTTGTAGCATGCATTTTGCTGCTTTTAGTGAGATTTACATTGAGAAACAGCAGCAAAAAATCCACTTAAAGGTTTTGAGTTTCAACAGAAAGGATGTTCCTATAAAGTGGGGGGCCTGTAAAGTTTTGGCCAAGGAGCATTTCATTGCAAGATTAAAAGGCAGGACTCCAAGACAGGACAGATAGCAGAGGGGCATTGCAGGGGAGAAACAGTCCATGGCAGAGCAGAAGGGAGCGAACCAGCAAGGTGACAAGAGCCGACTCTTTCTGCTCTTTATGCTCTAGCGAGGCTGCCCAGCTTAGGTCAGTGCCAAATCAATCAGTGGACTGATTTAGTAATCACACACTCTTGATCCCAATACTACACACTCTAGATCCAGCCTCTTCTGAAAAGGCCCACCTGTGACTGCATGAGGCGTTGGGGGACATGTAGACACACCCATACCAAAGTTATAGATAAGATAAAATTAATGATGCCCACTGTATCCCCTCCCTACATGTTTGCTTCCCTACTGAATCAATATTAGCTAGGATCCTATACTTGTGATCCTGTAGATTGACTGTAGTTTCAGCAGCAACCCACTTTTAGGACCCTTCCTGTCTCTTAGGTACTTTCCTCAATAAAATTTTCCTACTGTTAGGCTACTTTGTCCTCACATCCGTTCTCTGGTTAGCGAGAGACATGAACTCAGCACATCTGACATCTAACAGGTTAGAAGTCACTCCCCAAGAAAATGCCAAACTTGGACCCTCCAGTAATCAGCTTTCACTCCATACCCTTCTGAAGTTAGCTCGAGCCTTCTGGTAGATGCAATAAAGTAACATTGAATATGTATTTGTTCCTTGTCTTTAGATAAAATCTAAAATCGACCAAACCTGCCATTAGCTTCTGCTTACAAATCCAATTTTTGACTTAAATTTGTGGCTTCCGTGAATCTTCATGTGGCACACATAATGTATTCTTAGCACAACCGGCAATCAGAGGTGATAAAAAAACTTGAAAAGGGGTACAGAATCAGAGCCATGGACTGTGTCACCTGGAATGTTCACGGGGAAAGAAAAGAGAGCAGGCATTCTGGACAGGCCATGTTGACTGCATGAGGCATTGGGGGGACATCTAGATACAAGGCCTAACAAAGTTACAGATAAGGATCTTGGTATAGGAGGAAAATATCCTTATATCACTGACACATGGGTACACACTATTTTATCACTATCCTTGACACGACGAAAACTGACTCACAGGACAAATAAGAAGACATTTCTAATTACTGAGACTAAAGCTCGAAGGTTGGCATTTGAGCAGGTGGTCAGGTTGAGGAGTCACAGACAGGCCACCCTGTCACGAGTGTGTATGTTGTGGTGAAAGCACACGATCTCCCAGTGTAAGCTTTGCTTAACAATGCATAATTGAATGATGGAAGAGCTGAATTTTTTCAATTGGGAAACATATTTTTTGTTGAAATAACCATTTTTAGCCTCTTTATCTTCCACTGAGTCTACCAATCTCCATTAGAAAAAAACATTCAAAGCAGATATTTTGGTAGTATTGTCATTAATTGTCAAACCTGGCAGTAAGACATTTTTGAAGAAAGGCTTGCCAGTACAATTTCTAAAAGGGGAATGCATATAATTACTATTTGTTATCTCCTATGTGCTGTTTCCAAAACTATGGAATTTGCATATTTTTACTTAGGCAGATCTATAGTGACTTGAAGGAAAGATATTTCAAGTTAAATGTATTGATTCTTTTTTTTTTTTTTTTTGGTCCTGGGGATCGAACTCAGGCCCTTGTGCTTGCCAGGAAATGTATTGATTCTTAAGGGTTTTTTTTTTTTTTTTTTTTTTTTTTTTTTTTTTTTTTTTTTTTTTTTTTTTTGTGTGTGTGTGTGTGTGTTTGAAATAATAAATCATTTAGTGTGCTTCTCAGCATTTCTGGACAAAAGTTACATCCCATATCTCTACCTCAAATTCTTTTGTTGGGGGTGATGAGGTTCTAGTTTCACCAACTTGGACAACACAAATTGATGCTTTGTTTAGAAGCTACTGTATTTCTTTTATATGCTGCAATGTGGTATTCACATTACCCCCTTACCTGTAATTTCACTTCCTGTGCTGTTATCTGTGATCAACTGTGGTCTGAAAATATCAAATGAAATATTACAGAAATAATTCCTAAGTTTTAAATTGTGTACCAAATTGAGTAGTGTGATGAAGTTTCATATGGTACTGCTCCATTCTGCCTGGGAACATGAATCATCCTTTGCCCAATGTAACCATGATGTGTACATAACCTTCCAGTTGGTCACTTAGTAGTAATCCTGGTCATGAGATTGACTATTGTCTTACTGCAATATTTAAATAATCATTATGCAGCAGCCCAAAGCTGTCACAATGCTTAAGTCATTCAACTTACTTCACTTCATCATGTGGGCACTGTGCCATTGCAAATCATTAGAAGAATGGTGAATAGTGCACAATAAGATATTCTGAGAAAATGACTACATCCACATCACTTTTATTACATTCGATCCTGGCTGAAAGACTTAGAAGCAGTATCAAACTTATATTAAGAATATTGTAATTGCTCTACCTTGGTTATTATTATTAATCTCTTGATTAATTTACAAGTTAAACTTTATCATAGTGTAATAGTCCGTAATAGAGTGTAGCAGACAGTTTAGTTATTTTATAAATAGGCAGTCAGCTAAAGAAAAAGGATAAAAAGTTAAGGACAGACAAAGTCCCCTTTTCCTTGGAAAGAAATTTATTAGGCACAGTATGCTAACTTAATAGCTCCTCCCTATCTTTAGGCTGGACTTGGAGAAATTTAGAAATGCAGAGTAACAGGCTTCCTTTGAACTTGGCCAGCTAAGTCACTGATTTTTAAAAACTCTACAAATAAAGCACAGTGGCAATTTCAATTCCAGTATCCCTTGAGATGGGTATCCATCAAGAGCTATTTTTCTTATTTCCAATTAATATTCTTCCAATTCCCTCCTTTCATCTGTGATTCCATTCTTTGATTCAATGAGACACCGAGCTTGCCTTTGTACAAAATTAAGTGTTTCAATATAGAGGTGTGTATGCATAAAAAAACAGTATATACGGATGATCTCAAAATTATGATGCTTCTACTCAGTTTTTTGGCTTTATGATAGGTTTATTGGGATATTAAATACATTTTGATTTGTAGAGTTTGAATTTAGGATTGGTTTATCGTGACACAACCCTGTCCTGAGGAGTATATTAAAAGGCCCAGTATTATCCTGGATTCAGATATCCACTGGGGGTTTTGGAGTAATGCCTGTCAGATAAGAGGAGAGTGGTATGCTACTACTAGAGATTTTAAAAAGCACAGGGACACATTCACTTACAACAAGGAAAATGACTAGGGCATAGACATTTTTTCCTTTTCCATCTTTGTTCTTTTTCATTGGTTCACCTGTATTTGTAGGGTTTATTTCCCTTTAAAATATGTCTTTCCTTTAGATGGACTTGTTTTCATTTTAAAGTTAATATACTTTAATAAAAGTAATACATTTGCACATTATATATTCAAAAATATGCTCAGAATGTAATCTGGTTTTTGATTAACTCCATTCTAAAACAATTAAAAAATTAACACAATGGATAAAGGTTTTTTCACCTTAAGCAAAATTGCTCCCTGATATATTGAGTGTCTTGGAAAATTCTGACATATGTCTTAGATGCTTGTTTCTTGTTCATCTTTTTCGAAACATATTGTTCCCTTTCTGGACGTTCTTTTATTCTTACAAGACACACAATATTTTCATACTCTGCCTTTCCAGGAACACCACCACCCAGAAGTCACCTCCAAGTCCTACTTGAAAGAATACATCCAATGGAGTCATGGTTTACACAGAGAGGTCTTTTCTGAGAAGGGTTACCAAGGATCCAGGGATAAGGCACAGCTCACATCCGGGGACAATACACCTCACTCCGGAACACCAGACACCAAGACGATATTTGGAGACAGAAGGCCTTCGATTTATTGTACAAATCCACACAATTAGGCTAATTTATTTTGAAAGTTACATCTTTGTCAAAGCACATTATTTCCCAAATGATAAGATTGCCCTAAAATTACATTGCCAGCTAATGAGAGAACTGAGTTTTCTCTTTATTAGACCATATTAGCGCTTAAACATGAAATTTTATTGAAATGATTACCTATATCTCTAATTTTAATCATTAGGCATACCTGCTTATCTGCAGATCTTTGCTAAAATAAATATCCAAGGTAGTTGCTTTGACATTGTGCCTATTATAGTTATTAGTAAATGTTATTTGCTAATCTTTACATAAAATAACACATATGTATTTTTTATTTAGTCCATGACTATTGTTAGATAGATAGACTTAAATCTAGGTTAAAATCATCTGAAGAATAATATTCTCATTTCAGTATTAATATTTTCATTATAAAATTATTAACAGGTTTAAATAAGAATCCTAATCCTTCCCCAGTACCACAAAAAAAAAAATAAAAAAGAATCCTAATCTTGCTCAGGAATCATGTTTATTTACAGATTATTTATTTGCAACTGTAGCAATCATTTTAGTATGAGACCCAGAAAATAAGCTTTCATTATTTCCTCAGATGCTATTTTTATCAAGCTGTTTTTATATGTTAATACTAATTTATGAATATAATTTGATTTTGGTAGGATTATTCTGTCTGTTAGAGAGTTCTGCCATGGGGACATTTTGTTTGAATAACAATGGGTTTTTGAAAAATACATTCATAATTTCATGGTATTTCTTTCAATTTTTTTTTAGTTTCACATGAAAAGAATTATCTAATTTGTGTAATGGTAAAACATAATGTTGTACTGTTTCCATTTTCTCCAAGTTTGGGTTTGTTGTATGTATCCTTTTCTATTTTTTCAGGTGTATTACTTCTCTAGTCTTTGCAGAATCCATCTCCCATTTGTGAGTTGGAGTAACACTATTTTCCATGTTGGACTATTTAGTAGAGTGAGACTTAATGTACTCTGGAAATGAGGACCGTGTCTCAATGAACTCACAAGTTCAGAGTAATTTGTCAAAGTTCAGAAAAATGCATCTCAACCTGACAAGAGAAATTAGCAAGGAGCGGTATGGTAAAGCTTGCTGTTTTCATTAGCACTGCAGGTCAGCAAGTAATTAGGGAGAAAAATCAGCTGACTAGAGCACTTTTTACTTAGGACTTCTTGCTCAGTTAGGTAGCATTCTGTACTATTTTTCTGAGGATCACCTCAGACCGCAATAAAAGTGCCCTGTGGTTTGTTTTAACCATTTGTCAGTGAAGAATAAAGTCTAAATTTTCAAGAAATATTTAAGCCAGCAAACCTGCACCGCGGGTGTTAGAAGGAGGCTGAACTCTTCGCTTAACTTGGCGGCTACAAGTTTGTTACCTTTGACAGTTGACTGATTGTTCCAACTTGAACATATTTTTTTCTGTAAACTGATGCGAACAGACTAGGTAGTATCCCTACCTTAACTTTTTGGCCAAATAAAAGTTACTATATGTAAGAAGACGCTTACACTGACTAACCGATGTGAAAAATAACTCTAGAAATGGTGTATGCAAAGGCCGGCTGGGAAGGTGGTTTTCTTTGAGCCACCTGCTGCCCCGACGGCACCGCGCGGCGACGGGCTTCTGCAAGTCACTGGGCAGCCGAGTTGCTGCAGAACCCGCCTCCAAAGAAGAGCACCGTCCTGCAGTACAGGAGAACGTGTTGTGGCACCAGAAGGGGGAATGAGAGTCTCCCAATGAGTCTCGGCGTCGGTGTTTTCCGAAGTCCACGGTTGGCTTTTCCAGGCGGTAATGAGGATCATCTGGGGACTTCTGCAGTCAAGTGACACCAGCCCGCATCCTGGCCCAGGATGTCGGACTCCGAGAGGGCACAACCAGAAGTGGTTTGTACATGATGGACAGCGACTCTCGGCACACAGACAAGACAGAGAACCACCCATCTTGATCAGGTCTGGAAAATTCATTTTTGTCCCAGGTATTCACTCAATCCAGTTGTTCGCTCTAGGGGCGAGTCTCGAGAGACTTTGTGATCACCTGCAGAAGGTCCGTGGCTAGCGGGGGAGAGAGTGTGTACCGCCCGCCACACGTTGACCAGACCTGCAGGGGCAGGTTTTCTTTGTTTAGCTTGTTTTTTCTCCCCTGCACTCAAATTCCTCAAGGCAATAAAAAATGTCTACTCACTGAGGGCTATTTCAACACAACCCTGTGTCCTTTGGAACTTGTTTTTTTGCCTATTATAGATAATTAGGTTTTATTTCTAAATACTGTTGTCCAGGTTGCATGTTTTATGCCTGATTGCCTCCCAGGAATGGTCCGAAATTTGAGGAATCTGTGGAAAGAACACAAACTTAGAGTAAATAATAACATACTTCTCGGTTTCATAATAGCATTGTAGGTAATGGCTCATTTATTCTTATGAAACCCTTTTTTTTTTACTAAGAAAACTTATTGGTACATTTTAGATATGCATAGTGCTCACATTCATCAATCCCTTTAAAATAAGATATATTCATTGTGAAAGGCTAATAATAAATGACTATGATATAAATAAGTTCACAGTCAATGTTAAAATTACTTCCACTTTTGAAAAAAAAATTACTTCCACTTTTGTATTCAAACCTGTAGCACATATGTATTTTTCCAATTCTAAAACCAACAAAAAGTGATTTGAACTTGCTACTGTTTGCTATTGCTCCTATTTTCAATTCTCTTTTATACTTTCAGATTTTTTTTTTTCAGAGATAAAGAAGTTGCCTATGCACTTGCCTTCATATCCTTATGACTGAGTTTGGTAAACCCTCGTAGCTGACATCTATCTACCACATTACATAAACTAACAGTTTGGAATATGTATGTATATATATATATAAAATATCGTATATATATGGTAGATTGATTTTAGTTCACAAAATCTCCCTACTTCAATGCATAGCAAGAAAAGATAAAGTATTTAAGCAAAAAATCCACTAGCATCAAACAAAAATTTTAAGTTCATGATATAATCATTAAAACGCAATATCTAAGGAAAAAAACCTTATAAGTAAATCCTAAAGAATACTATACCTAACAGTATTCTAGCCTTGGAAGCTTTGGAAGCTGTACACCATGTAAATGAAATGGTCACAATTCTCAGTGTGATCATCAAATTTGTAAATAATTAAGCTTTAGGATATCTTTTTTTTTTTGTTGATTCAGGAATGAGGATTAAAAAGGATGAACATATACAAGATGGTGGAAGAAAATAGAAAAATCTGCCAGAAAGAGTCTGGTTAAATGGTGGAAATGAAAAATGGTACCTGACTCTCTGAAGGAAAAACGCCTGTAGTGTCCTCTATAAATTAGGGGAGCCATCAGAATTCATGTCTGTCTTCCTGGTGATGGGCTGAAATCCCTGCCAGGATGGTTGGCATAATCTTAGGAAGGAAAACAGAGGGATGCATAATTCCATCAAACCCGCCATGTCTAGGCAGAACTTCTTAGGTTAAAAGTGAATCGGACATAAGAGGAGGCATCATGATTACTGGAAAGCCTAATACTGTAGGAAGAAAACAAAATAAAGGAGTGTGACTCATAAAAGAAAGATGAAGTACTGATTTAGGGGAAGAAAATCAAAGGTACAAAACATGTTCCTGAGTATTTTATTTTTTAGAAAACCAAACAAAACAAGGGCTCAAAGAACATGAAGAAGAATGAAAAGAAGGCAAAGAACCACTGTAGCAGAAGAAAATTTTTTTCAGCTTTAACAAATTTATTTGCTATTCTCTTTAAAAATTAATTTTATTGGTACATTTTGGACAAATAATGATCACAGTCATCGTAAGGAATCTGTACCTGTACAGAACATATCTTAATTTCCCCCCCATTCTCCTTGCTTCCCTTCAAACTTTCTTCCCCTCTCATTTACAACTTTGTTTCTATTGTTCTCCTTCCATACTTTTTATTTTTTATCCCAATTGCCTTCCTTTTCTTCTGTTTACTCTCTCCCTTGTTCCCCTTCCCATTTGAATATTTTCTTCCTACTTCCCAATATCTATCATTCGTTTTAGTCCTTATTTACCATTTGGGTTTCTCACACAAGAGAAACAATGTGATATTTAAATATATGTGTTTGATTTATTTCACTTAAAATTATGTTCTCAACGTGCATCCATTTACCTAAAAATATCTCAAGTTTATATTCTTTATGGCAGAGTAGCACTCCATTGTACATGAAATCTACATTTTCTTTATCCATTAATCTGTTGATGGGCATTTGAGCTGTTTCCAAGATTTAACTACTACAAACTGAGCCACTATAAACATGGGTATGCATATATCACTGTAGTATAATGCTTTTAACTCTTTCAAGAAGACACCTAGAAGGGGAATAGCTGGGTTAAACTGAACCTCTAGTGGTTTTTTTTTTTTTTTTTTTTTTTGTGGTGCCGGGGCTCGAACTCAGGGCCTTGTGCTTGCAAGGCAAGTGCTCTAACCACTGAGCTAAATCCCTAGCCCCTAGTTTTAGTTTTTTGAGGAATCTCCATACTGATTTCCATAGTGGTCGTACCAACTTACACTCCCACCAACAGCGCAGAAGGGTTCCTTTCTCCTCACAGCCTCACCAGCATTTGTTATTGGTTGATTTCTTGATGATAGCCGTTCCCTCTGGAGTGAGGTAGAAGAAATTAGAACAAAGCAAAACAAAAAACAAAAACACAGTCCCATTCCTGTTCTGACCCACACAAATAATCCAAAGTAGATAATTTTCCATGGAAAAGTTACCTAACGTCAATTAGAGTTTTCCTAAGTAGATAATGCAGTATTGTTTATTTACAGGAGAAAAATCTTGATGCATGATTATTTTTCTGTATTTCACATAAGGAGGTCTCTGCATGTGCTTTGAAACTCTAAGACTGTCTTTCTGAAAGTCATTTGAGCTGAATATCTTCTTAGGTAGATCAAGCAGTTGCTAGACTGTCAATAAACTAAGATTGAAACTGAAATGCAAAATTAAGCTGAACACTGTATCAAGTATATACTCATACGATAAAAAGTTGATCCCATTGTGTGGTAAGGTCTAAATACTCAAATTTTCATGAAGAAATAGGTAAAGAAAAGTAACTTCACCCCCTTTCCTTCACAGAGTACTGGCTCAGCTATTTTCATAGCAGAATTCTACTAAACCTTTGAACATCAGCTAGATCAAAGGTTCTAAAATGATTTCAGAGAACTGTTAAAATGTAGATTCCTTAATTCTTTTCAGCAACAATTCTACAAAGAACTGAATCTGAAAAGTATAGAAATATATTTGTAAATATTAATGTAGATATAGTAGGTGAAATATTAGAAAGTTAAGTCTAGGATCATATTAAGAAAATAATACAAATGATCAGATGGAATTAATTCCAGTAATAGAAATTTTGTTGAGTATTAAGATATCATTTAGTATCATAAATATGATACTATACCAAATAAAATGTCGTATAAATGTTTACATAGATATTGAAAAGTCTTTGACAAAATTCAACACCTTTTCCCGATAAACAGAAAATATTTAATTCTAGGGCCAGGTCTTGCAGACTGAAAACAGTAGGGGCATTTTACTAAATGGGAACGCAGCAAGCATAGCCATTGTCTTTGCTACTACTATTCAATAGCATAATGTACTAGGTAGGCCTGTGGATATATAAGTATGTGTCTTATTATACATATATATGCATATATTTATGCCAAAGAAATCAGAAAGGATAAATTGGTTAGTGACAAAATATTTGGAAAAAGAAAAAACTATTTGCAGATGATAATAATTAACTTTGGAAAGCTAAGAGAATCATTCATAAAACTAACATTTAAACATTAATGATGAAAAAACAAAAAAGAAAGAAAACATCCAGCAATCAATAACTTTCTTTACATACACCAACAACCTAGAATACTTAATATCAGAGAAAACCTATTTGCCATAGCATAAAAGAGTAAACACTCAAAAAAAATTGAAAGAGATATGCAACATCTTTATGAAGAAAACTTTAAATTCCTAAGTAGACAAGAAAAAATAGGGCTGGGGATTTAGCTCAGTGATTAGAGCGCTTGCCTTGCAAGCACAAGGCCCTGAGTTCGATCCCTGGTACCACAAAAATAAATAAATAAATAAATAAAATATTATCTGCTCTTGGACAGGATAATACCTGCCCATGATCATATCAATTCTCCCTTAGAGAAATTGAAAATATGCAATCCTAATAAAAATATCATCAAGACTTTAAAGTTAGACAAGTCAATATTAATGTTCATAAGGTTAATATTAAACATGTAAGTGTAGCCAGAAAAACACTTTTCAGAAAAAGAAATTTACATGATTCGGTAGCTCTATGAGATTTTCAGGTGCATTTTAAAGCTCTTAAATATAACAATGTTGTCCTGACACATGACAAATAGAACAGCGGAACAGAATGGAAGGCCTAGGAGTACGTTCACAAGACACGGAAAATCACTATACAATAAAGATAGCTTCTCAAATTACTGGAGCAAAATGGACTAAAATAAATGGTGCTGTGACAAATTGGTAGCCATTTGGAAAAGATTAAAATTAAATCCACACTTCATACCTTACACAAGAATAAACTACAAATGGATCAGCACTTAAATATTATAAATGAGACAATGTGAACACTAGAAGAAAGTTTTTTAACCTCTAAGAAAAGTATGAACAAACATACCTGTGCAAATATAAAAAACTAAAAAGATTAACTAGAAACTAATGGGATTGTTTACTCATTATATTAGTGATTGCATTGTCAGGAATAAAATGCAAAGAGTCAGGAAACGAGAATAGGAAAGAAGGAATCAGAAAGAAAGGCACTCTTGCTGAATACGTTTGTGTATATTCATATATATGAATAGACATACACACACATATATATGCATATATATATATATATATATATATATATATATACACACACACACACATAGGTGCCTGAAGAAAGGGAACAGGTATTTGTGCATATACACATGTATGTTTGAATGCTTAGAAGGCAATGTTACTCCCACAGCAATGAACAAACCCAGCATCCACATCTTGGATTACACATAAGATTCATCGCAAAGGAAAACAAAACTTCCTTGAAAAATCACAGATTCCAGACTGTATCTAGTACATATTCCGTAGCAAAGGCTGGGAAGAGTCAAGCAAGAAAATAAGTACTGATAGTAACATATAATAACCTATAAAATCAAATAATGATTCTTGAGTACATATTCATATAAATGAATAAACAAATAATAAATAAATAAGACTGATAGCAATACCAGAAAAATCCTAACTAATAAGAGAAGAAAAGGTTATGGAAATAATCAACGTTTGGCAAATAATACGGTAATAAATTATTCAGGCAAGAAAGATTAATAAAAGTAGAACTCTGTAAGTGCATATTTGTATAGTGTTAACATATCTCCCCACAAGATATCTATTAATAAAAAGAGAAAAAAAGTATCTTTGTAGTGAAAAATCCTGGCCGATGACACTTACAGTTATCAGTTTATAGTATCTAGGCTCTAAATTGATCCTTTATTGCTTGCTCTGAGACCCCAAAGCGGATCCTGTAAATATTTCTGCCCGGCCCATTTGCACCACATTATGATCAGTCTTCCAGTTTCCGATCCTGGTGCGCTCCCTTTGGCAGGTTCCATGAGTGTGCAAGGCTTCTGTGATCCACACCCCTGCAACACGCAGAGGTCCGCAGGTTGAAGTGCCTCAGGTGGCTTCTCAGTAAGAACCACTGCATGGCCTCCTGCCATGTGCACAGGTCCCAGACCCTCAGGCAGCTTGGCAGTCTCCACATGAGGCAGCGCCCTGGAACAACATCCCATGGGATGCTAACAGGTATATTTCTAGAAAGTCCCATTAGTGCAGACCGCAGTGAACTTCTTCACTAGCTGGGAAGCCATGACCACACTCTCTCCAGAAAGATCTGGGTTGCAGCCCTGGAGAAAGCCCTTTGCCAGATTTCTTCCTCTTGGAGCCTTTCCCACCAGCCCTAAGAACCCAGGAGTCCCATTGTCCACAAGGAGCATGTTACAAGAACCTCCGTGGATGCCAGAAACTGTGAGCCTTACCTTCCTCCATAGACGCTGCATTTTTACCTGGATTCACACAACTATGAGAAGGTATAATTTAGAAATTAGATGATTAGAGATTAACTACAACAACAGTGAAATAGATAATGATAATGACGTGCTGGAAGAAAAGTGATGTGGTCTTTCTTTCTCAGAGTATCCTTGAGGTGAAGGCGTGAGATGACACAGCATCTGCACCAACAGATGGGGGCAATCCAAGGTGCAGCACGGTGATGGAGCTTTGGCTGTCCCTGTGACAAATCAGACCACGATCCTGCCCTTCCTGTAGCCCTGGATGAGGAATGTGTGGGGGTGGAGGCCCCAGCAGGGGTCCACTGACCAGAGGGTTGGGTTACACTCTGCGGGTGGGATGGAACAGGATGACACGCGACATTTAAAACTCATGCACTGTCGACTCCTGGAACTTTACGTTTCGTATTTTAGAATACTGTTCCCCGAAATTACTGAAAACATGTGCTACAGTTCAGGTCCAAATGGCCCCCAGGAGTCTCACATCCCTAGGTGGAACCTGGTGGGCAGGGCTGTCACTGAGGCGGGCCTTGGCGAGGTGTGTTCTTGTCGCTGGCTTCTCCCGTCTCCTTGCGTGCTGGCCGCCGTGACCTGAGAGATTCCTTCACACATTTCAGCCTTGGCCCAGCCAAGCCTGGACAGAATGCCCCTAAACTGCCAGCCAAGATGAACCTCTTCTTCATTTGTCCCACTAGTGGGAAAGCGACTAATACACCATGGAAAAAGAAACAGTGTATAAGAGGGGTGACTGTGGGGCGCTCCTTATATGTGCCATCCCTGCTTTGGTTAGCATTCTCTTTATCTCTCAGTGGCAATCCCAATAACTCCAATACTTTCATAGTTAATATTCTTTTCAATAGCTTTCAATAATTAGATTTTCTGTATTTTCTGCCTCCTAATAGGACCTTGACTGAAATAGTCCTCTTAACAAATAATCAAAATTAGTATCACCAGAAATAGGACACAAAGGCCTCATGTGCCCCGATTTCCAGTGTTTTTCTCCTCAAAACCTCCTACCAATTTTTAGTATTCTTGCCAAAAATGAGTAACTTGTATTCAATCACAAGGAAACACCAGATAGATCCAAATCATGAGAATTTAAAAACAACTAGTCAGTATGCCTCAATAGTGTGAAATTTGAGGAATGTAAATTAAAAAAATAATAATGTAAGCCCCTTATAGGGATTTATGATTGCACTTATACAAACCTTGACTACTTATCCTAGACCCATGTATGTCTTGCTTGTCTCCTGTCTCTACTCGCTTTTCCTCCGCCCATGTGCCCAGCTGTCTGGCTTTGTACTGAATCCTTTCTACCCCTTCTTCCCTGCCATTTCCCCTACAGGTTTTCCTTCATTTGTGCTCAGTAGCTGCACAATCACACGGGATCTGACTCAACCTACATGAAGTCTGTAAAAGCAGAACCTTGCCCCCATGGCTGCTTATTCTCTAGCTGGCACACTGTCTGACACATTCTAAATACTACATAAATACTATCTGTCATCGATTGTTTGGCATTTATGTCCTCAACTGGCAACTAATTTATTATACTCTGGCCTTTGACGAGATGCATCATACCTAGCTTTAAATTCTGTTCTTTTTTGGGTTCTGTGCTATTGTCTCTCTAATTCTCTTTTGAGCTCTTATATTCCTCTTTCTTATTTACAGCTTTGACTTCTGATCTTCTCTCTCTTTCGCTCTCTTTTTATTTGGGAGGGCAGTGCTGGGGATCGAACTCAGGGCCTTGTGCTTGCTAGGCAAGTACTCTTCCACTGAGCTACATCCCCAGCCCTCTTCTGCTCATCTCTTAAAGGTATTTTACATAGTTTTGTTGGGCTAGAATTATGGATCATAAAAAAATGCCTAAAATTGGGGCCACTATAACTAGCTAAAATCCACAAATCTTACTGTATGACATGGTCCATCTTATTAAAAATATCATCTGCCTTCACAGATAGGCTCTAAGAACCTTCACCACCCTTCTGTGAATATGTTAAGGTAACATAGCTTGTGTCAAACAGTCTCTACCATTTCATTCACTTAACTGCTTAAGAGTGTTTTTTTATTGATTTAGTGTCTACATATACATACAACTTTTCTTCTTGTGGTGCCAAGGACTGAATTCAAGTCCTAGCACACCCACAGGCCTATATAAAACTCCTCATGCTGAGATGCTGATCATCCTTTAGTGTCCTGGAAGGATTCATGTGCGGTTAGTGGATGGAGAAGAGGACAGAGGGAGATGTCACATGCAGGAGAGATGTTTCGTGACCAGGCCCATGAGTGTCACATTATGTCTGCTCTCTGCGTTGCCCAGCACCTGTCTATGGAATGAGGAGGAAGGAGACGGGGGCTCTGTGAAGACAGACATCTTTGTCATGCTCTTTACAGAAAGATGGTCAAGGTGTGCAAGGCACACATGTAGTTAAAATGATGAAAGAGGGAAGGAAATGTGAAGTTTATGAGCATGTTTCACTGCTCAGGGAAACTCTGAGAGGAGAGAAGTGATCAGGATGGAAGTCATTGGGTTCTTTGTTTTGAGCACTGCCCAACAGGACTTCAAGTGGTACATATAGCTCACATTCCGATTGGGGATTTGAGAGCTGGGTTCATGGAGACTGTTAATCTTTCACTTCACGTGCTCCCTACCTCCTTGGTTTAGAAATGGTAGTGTGGGAATATTTCACATTTCAAGTGTTTTTGTGACTTCTTCTCAGCCTTCCGAGCCGAGCGGCTCTTACAGTGCTTTTCACCCTCTACTCAGCCTGCCCCAGTGGAGCTGTGGTGCGGGTTCCTGGGCTAGGTGGCCAGTCTTGGTCGACTATTTGTGATTCTCACATTGTTCTCCCTTACCAAGCTCGGGAATAGGCTCAGTTTCAAATATTCTGTGTGCTCTTAATATATGTCAAGTAATATCCAGAATTTCCCAACCTTTATATGAATATTTATAGCTGTCTCCTGAATGTTCTTTCTTGACCATTGTAATTATACTTAAAGATATGACTTCTGATATTATCCACCTTGGATTTTGACCTATCATTTAATAGCCATGTGGCAATAATGAATTTATTTAACCTCTTACAACTTCAAATTCTTTACCTAAAAAAAGAAAAAAAAATGAATGGCGGTATGATGGGAATGTGCTAGTTGTTATCATCTAATTATAGTAAAGCCTACAGATGATATTTTCTTTCTATATTTCTTATTCTAATTAAATGGCCTGAGTACCTACTAAATCGCTCAAGTGAGAAATCTGATTGTTACCCTGAACATCTTCCCTGTCATACTTCTTCAAATAGAATTAGTTGTCAAGATCTGTTTGTTTTATCCTTGTGACAGAGACTGCTGGCTGTTTTGGAAAATGAATTCACCTTGGTTCTGGGCACCTGGCAAGACACCACTTCTCAGAACCCCTCATGGTTAGGAGCAGTCCACTGGATTCGGTGGTACTCCGCAACCGTACTCCACCGGGCTCGGTGGTAGTGTGCTCTCCCAGGCCTGGCTCACAGAGAACTGTAGGTTTGATCTACTAGTCTTGTTCCCTTCTGTTCGTCATGTTGGGACTCCCGGAGTGACACTGGACATGCATGTTGAAGAAAGCAGAGCTTATATAATTTTGGGTCTGTGTTTGACCATGTAGAAAGAGTACGGTTCCTTTTCCTTCCAGTTACTTTAGGTCTTCCCTGAATTTCTTTGGACTTTTCAGTTTAGAAAGAAATATAAATATGTCAGGGACTATTTGTTACTGTAGTTTCTGTACTTTTGAAATTCTTTTATAATACTTTAATACCTACAGGATACTCTTTATGGCCCACAAAGCCCTCCGTTAATGCTACTTCCCCATTTCCTTCCCGCTCAGGTCCCATCATGTTCCTTGTGCAAACTGTATCATACATATGTACCAGACCACTTTGTTGACACAATGGAACATGTATTAGTTTCCCTTTGCAGAATTTTTCCTGTGCATAAAACATCCCTGACTCCTTTATTTATAAATAAGATTCCCATTAAAATACAAGACTCAATTCAGATGTTTTTTTCTCTACTATTCTCCACCTCACCTTCACCCTCGATTACATGTATGTATTCATATCTTATCCTGTATAACACTATACATTTCTCTAATATTGCCCTTAGCAAATTATTGTGTGTGCATTAGCTTATTGCTTTTTTTTCCTAGCAGGAGGTTGTGCTTTCATTTTAAATTGCATATTTTATGTGTTTTAATATTACCATTTCGCATTACGCAACATGCCATAACTTTTTAGGATATTTACAAAATGAATGAATGTGTTGTTCCTCTCTTCCTGCATGAGTATTCCTAATGTGTAATGACTAAAAAAAAGATCTCCTACAATTGAGAAGTCAGAAGTTTGTGAAGTGATGGACAAAGTTCATCTTTGATTCTGGAGTAATCATTTGGGCTAACAGGCTGTTGCTAGTGTCTCTTCCAGGCTGGCTGCTTAATTAACATTTCTGAGTCTCAGTGCTACCTGGCTTCTCTCCCTCCCACCCCATGTGCCATCTTGCCCTCCAGAGACTCTCCTCCTGCATTACACTTCTCCACCGTGGTAGTCTCAGGGTTATTGAACTTCTCCATGGCAACTGGCTTCAAGAGGAGCTCTCCAAAAGCAAGCGTTCCATTTGGGAGTAGAGTCTATAAGACTTGTCATGATTGGCCGAGATTCCCCAAATATCACTTCTGCACCCTCTTGGACAAGCAAGTCCTAAGGGAAGCTTCGCTTCAAGGAAAAGGTGACTGACTCCATCTCTTAGTGAGAAATCTAGCACTACCACGCTAAATAAATGGAGATACTAGAGAAGCCATGGTTGGAATGTTTGTGTCCCTCCAAAATTCAATGTTGAAATACAAACACGGTGTTCAATATAATAGTGAGGGAGGAGGCGAGGCCCCTGTGAGGTGACAGGGATGTGAGAGCAGGAGCCTCAGCAATGGCGTTAGTTATAACGGGGATCCCAGAGACCCGTTTCTTTTCTTCCATCTTGTGAAGATGTGGTGGAAAGTCATCGTGAGCCAGGCAGCAGAGCTGTAACCAGGGAGGGATCTGCTGGCATCTTGGTGTTGGCCTTTCCAGAGTTCAGAACTGTAAGATGTTTCTGTGGTCTATAAGCCACCCACCGCAAGGTATTATCTGAATAGTGACTGTATCAGTATTGAAAAATAAAATATCAAATCGATTAATTATAAAGTTGAAACTTTGTACGCTGAAGTGTACACAGAACTACCTTAATTAGACAAAATCTGAATAGTGGACATGCATGTAAGTGAATCACAGTTCCCATCACTGTACAGAGTACTTTATTTTATCTGACAAATTCAATAAAAGACCAAGATGAAAATATTCACAGAAAAATTGACTGTAATATGAGCTAATATTCTTTGAAAAAACAGGTCTATAACAATAGGTAGCTTTCTAGAATATGGAAACTGCGGAAGTCTAAGAGTATATGTAAGAAATGTCTGGTTTTATTGTATTAGTGAGAGCTAAAATTTTTTGGATTAGGATTTTATCACCAGGAATAAGGTGATGAAACAAAGTTTGTGTATCGCAGCTGAAGAGGCCGAGGTTTTTTTTTTTTTCCCTCTTGGAGACGATGCTGAATAAACGGCACACGGTTTACTTGCATATTGTCAGCTCTGTCACACGAGGTCAGGTTTGGAATTGCCTATGTGTGGTGTAATGTCCACACTCAGTGTATTTTTTTTTCCTTGTGCTGGGGATCGAACTCAGGGCTTTGTGCTTGCTAGGCAAACACTCTAACCACTGAGCTAAACCCTAGCCTCGCTCAACGTATTTTGGGTCGTGGAACATTTAGAGTTTGGATTTTCAGATCAGAGATGTTCAATATGTGTTATAAAGTAGAAAAAAAGATAAAATGGATACTTTTGATTTAGGAAGCAGAAATATGGCAGCGTACACAAGGGTTGTCACTGAGACATGGTAAAACTTGCGAGTGGCTGTTGACTTTCACTTGAACTGATGCCGTCACAGGGGAGGGGTGAGGCTGTTTCTAGAATAAAAATAGAGCAGGTTTTTGGAACAATGCTAGGTGAAAAAGAATTCCCTCTTTATCATCTAGAGCCAGTAAGTGCTTGATTAGAAGACACTGTGTGCTCCAGAACTATTTCGGGAATGATATTCAAGTTTTACACACCACGTGAAAGCAGTCTGGGTATGAGGCTACTAAAATGGGCACAGCGGTCAGCAAGAATGTGACAGCTGCAAATGTAGAGAAATGAAACGCAAACACTTCTGCAGCAGGTGAGGCTTCCTCATAGCCACCAGTGGGGATCAAAGCGAGTATGCCATACATACTTCTGTTGTGGGGCACAGCGACCATCTGGCTTCATTAAGGAAAACAGAAAGGATTTAGAACAGGAAATTGTAAGGCTAAAAATTCAGGAATAACACTCAGAGGACACTGCTTAACTGGTCGGTTGGAAGAGCAGCTGCTCATTTCGCCGCTGTGAGTGTGGAAGGGGCAGGAGGCTGCCGCACATGGGCACAGCCAGGCACACAGGCCGCAGCAGGGCCGACCCCAGACTGCCGGCCTCCCGGCAGCTCCGAGCTGAGCTGCGGACCACAGCGTGGCCCTGGGAGCGCTCCGCACGTCCGTGGTTGGCTCGCCGGAAGCAGCAGAAGAAACAGCCTTACTTTTGCCCTCTGACTCTCTTAGGGGTGCATTTAATTGGGATCCATATTGTGCATTCATAACTCTGGCTATGAGAGAATCTAAAAAGTATTCTTTAGCCTTCTGCATTTTCCAGAGGAACTCGGCGAAGGCTGAAATGGTTAATGGCAGCCCCCTCACCTCGTTCACTGAAGAGTGCTCCTGAACACCCAGTAGTGGGCCACCCGGATGGACACTGGATGGACAGAGGGCACTGGTCTGACTTTGAGACTGCGGCGGGGCACCCGCAGTCATTAGGAACAAATTATCTGGGAAATGGAAATTGACCAGTGAGGCCAAAATGTATAGGTTTGAGTGCAGTATCTACACTTCTGAAAAAAACCCAGAAAGCAAATCTTGGACCCAAACTACTACATTTCCAGAATAAAACTATAATATAATCTATTTCTATGTATCTTAGGCCCTGACTAAAACAGGCTTATAAAACGAAAGCTCAAGAGTATTTTAGAACTCACTTGGAAATATTAAGGACATTGTGTATCTTTATTAAAAAGACTTAAAAACTCTCTCTTTTTGGTGATTTCCTAAGGAGACATTTTTATATCAAGTCAGTATTGAAACTAAATGGTACAGTTTTGTTGACTTAGAAGAACACAAAATGAGTAATTTTTCAAGCAGGCAGCCCTGGATTAGCTTGTGAGTGCAGCGTTTGGAGCGGATGGACCCATGATGGAGCTGTGGTGAGACTGATCTCATTGGCATCGGTTAAATGAATCACAGCGGCGCTTAAAAGTGTGAGCCTACAGACTGTGCTGCTTTGTGGGGAGGACTGAAGACAAATTGCGAAATAAATCTGCTCTTGAAATACAACTGTACTCCTACTATAGCTATGGTATTAGTTTTCCTTTTTCCAAGAAAATTAATACCTAACAGCTCTCTAATTTTATTGTGTAGTTGCATTTGTTAAAAATAGCCTGAGATGTATACATTATCTTTTACATTCATAAACCAGTGTACATAAATGGGATTTATTTGGGATTTGGGATTATTTTATGCAAATAAAGGTAATATAGTGAAATCTATGTAAGAGACTAATGTTCAGATTCTAGCTTCATACCCTCTCAAGTTGTTACTAACACTGCCCTTCATAAAAATCTTCCCTATCTTTCTATTGCATCTTATGTATTCCTTTATTATCATACAAATGGCCTTGAATTTTAGCTTTTGGTGTGGTTTCCTGTCAACATTAGTACTGCGCATTCTTGTGGTCAATGTTTTTATTTCATTCTGCATCTTATTCCCAACATTATAACCACAGTATCTCACACCGAGTAGATGCTCAATAAATGTGGGTTTGATAAATATCTGCAATTGCTTATGCCTTGTTTGCAAAGCATCCTTTTGATTTCACTCAATAAGACAATGTTGTAGGTGCTATGGGAAGTTACTGTAGAACACATTTGATATTCCTGCTCATAGCTGTATTGGAGAAAAAAGGCTAACACACCAAAAAGAAATTTATGTAAGATGCAAACAATGGTGTAGAATCTAATCCATGTGACAAATTCTGGGATATGTGTAACAACTAAGATTACTCAAAAAAGGAGAGAGAGTCCAGATATAAATGTAGGTAAATGATAAAATTATTTCATGAAGAGATCAGATAGACGTTACTGCCTGTCTGGAGATTTCTCTCTCTCTTTTTTTTTTTTTTTTACCTTGGGGAATAATTATCAGCACCCTCAGGAAAAAACAATATTTTTGTTTTCACTACTAATGCCAAAGTATAAAAATAATGGTCCTCAACTTACAAAAGGTAACTTGCTAGAATTCTCAGAGATAAAAGTAGGAAATAAAATGGTAAGTGTAGGTGGCCTTGAAATACTGTTGCAGTGCTTTAGCAAAGCCCTGCTTCATGAATTATGTATGGTGCATAAGTAATATCCTGAAGAGTACTAAGGTTATTACCAACACAAACAACTTCTACTCTGACAGCTCAGAAAACATTAGTCCCTGGTTAAAAGAAGATACCTCAAAATAAATAATAGCCTACAAAACATATGGTAGGATCCAGTGTGAAAAAAGTTTGGACATTAATAATAACGCGATTATAACGCAATTACCAAACTGAATTGTAAGATATTAATTTCATTGTATAAATCAGAACTTTCTCATTGAATTTTAGATGTTTGACTAAAGTAAAGCTTATTATAAATCTGCATATACTAAATTTTAATTTGATTATTTATTTGCTCTCCCTTCCTACCTCCTGAATAACTTGAAAACAGTATTGAGAAACAATAAGAATAATTCATTCATCAAAGATTGCATATGAAATCAAATAATGTGAGATTATTTTTTCTTGGCTACTCCCTCCCAAGTAGTTGCTTTCCTTTATTAATTTGGTAACAACAACAACAAAAAAAAAACTGTGCATAAGAAGCATCAATATCACCACCAAATAATTGAATTACATAAAGAATTAATAAGTTTGAACAAATTCATTCCCTGTTTCATAATTAAAGGAATACAGCTGAAGAAGCAGTGAGAAGACACTTAGCTTTTATGCTATTCATAGAACCTGAAAAAGGAGTGAAAAAAGTGGACAGAAAAATTACCAGTAAAAATGATTACTCTGCATTTTCAAAGAAAAATAAGGCTATACCTATGCTTTACTAATTACTCATGTATTATTGTACAAAATAGCAATTACTATTCTTTTTACCCCAGAAACTCCATCTGTTTGCTAGTTTGTGATGTAAAATGGTTTCCCAAATAAGCCAGTTTGAAACGAACTGAGAAAATACATTCTTTTTGAAATATATTTCAGTTATTATAAACTATTTTGGGAGGATAATTTGAGTTTAATTTTGTAGTGTCTAAAATGTAGTATCTAAATTAAACATGTTACAAATATTCACATTCATGAACGGGACCCTGCATTCTTGGAAACATCTCAACAGAAACAACTACTCACTTTTTCAGAAGGATTAATCTGGTTTTCATAAGAAAAAATTGTGTTGTTTTTATTTCTGAGAAGTATAGGAACTTCCCTTATTATCACATGGCTCTCTTTCTTTTAATTCTTCAAAAGATCTTACTTTCGTTTCTTCAGAAAAATAGTAAATGGCCATCTCAGAAAATGTAGATTATGCTGGTGAACTCAAGCAGTCAGTGAAGTTTTGAAATGGTGTGAGAAATGCAACATACTGTCACAATTTCCTGGTTGTCATTAAATTCTCAAACTGATTTGTGGAGGGAGAAAGGACTCAGGTGGCTCTTAAGCCCTTAATTAGAAAATATCTCTCAATATTTAAATTTTCACGCTTTCTGGTCTTCATGTTTCCCTCTCTTCCCATATTTATCTATTTATATACCTATTAATATCATGTATGGCTAGTAATCATTTTTTTAAAGAGGGTAGCAGCACACACACATTTTCTTAGTTATGCATTTGTAATTGAAGGTATTGTACTGTTTACATCCATGCATATTCATTACCAATTTTATGTAATATTTCATTTCCCCCTTCCTCCTGCTCTTTTCTGTCGGGGATTATAACTTAGTAGATATTTTTGTTGAGTTCAGACTATTGGGTAGTCGAATGAACTATATCAGGACTATTGATGTTTGGATATTGAATGAAGCAAAAGAGAAATTATCATCACACAGAGAGGAATATGGAAACTTGTAGAACTTTTTATTTCCTTCTTTCCTTATGGCACCTTAATTTGAACAAAGTATAGTTGCCTTATTAGGTAAAAGCATGAAGAAACTGGGTACATTGCATGTGAAACATGAAAAGGGTCCCTGGTAAGATCAGATGCTACGGAGCCACAGAGACAGGCCTTATGCCTGGTTCTCACATTTATCTCCATGCTCCTGTGCTTTTGCTGAAGTACAGGAGGCAGAAGCCAGCAAAATACATGTCCCAGAATCTTTTCAACTGACTTCTAGCCAAGCTTGGCTAATAGAAAATTCTGGTGTCAGTATGTAAGATATGAAGAGAAGAATGATTCTTTCCC
>PVJO010016420.1:0-42022 GCA_004026905.1 Hystrix cristata
GGGTAAAAGTAGTGACCATCATATGTTGGAGAGGGATTCAGGGAGGTTTGACAGCTCACTTCTAATAACCCATCCACATGGTAACCGGAGACTAATTCCAACCCATGAGACAAGAGCCGCTTCTGTTAGATAGTATCAATCCAGTCATCAGGATGGAGGCTTTGTGACCTAATTATCTTCCAGTGGGTTACACCTCATAAAGGGTCCACCAGCCTCAACACCACCACACTGAGGACCAAGCTTCTTGTACATGCAACCTTGAGCTAAAAGCCAAATCCAAACCACAACAATGACCAAGTATGCCAGTGTGAATATTTTCAAGGTGTCTAAAAGTCATGGCTGAGGATGCATCTATAGTGTTGGATCTTCTAAGCTTCTTATGGAACAAATCCAAACTATGGAGAGAAGTCTAAGATTTGGATCCCAGTGAGAAGGCAATTTCTATTGCAAAATAGAAGTTGGGGTTAAGATGGAGATTGGGGGGCTGGATGTGCCTTATTTTAGCTTGGGTGTTTATAGCATCAATAGTTTCGTCTCCTCTTAAGGTTAAATTTAAAGCTGCAGAGACTAAAACAAAACAAATAACATTTATATTACAGGAAGATAAAAGTTAAAAAACACAAATCTTCGAATCGATTCTGTAGTCATAAATAGATTTCAGAGTCAGCTGCCTATATTTCCTTTCACCATTGAATCCAATCTTCTGTGAAAAATTTTCACTGTCTCCAAGTCAACATGAAACATTCTCAGCTAATTGAGACATTCCCAAACGATTAAGATAACCAGATGCGTCTGTTATTTGTAATTACCTGAACACGCATTCCTTTCTTTCAGAATAGTTCCATTTTTTGAGCTTTTTGAACTACTCCAGATAATGAAAATGAAGATTACTGTGTGTGCATTTTTCACTCGGCCTAATTTTGATGTGGAATTACCTCTTCCCAAAATTAAGGAGCAAAACTGGAAACACGTGTGCAAAAAATGGAATTTCTTTTTCATTTTCCCTTGTCCTAAAATAATATTTTCTACCCAAATCAGATCTCTGGCAATTTCTTAGATTTAAGTTAAGGTGGATTTGAGTGTAAAGATGGAAGCAAATGGTTAGGGAAGAAGCATAAACAATTTAGAATTACTACTCATGACCCACCACATTTAATCTTTTAGACTCATGGTGGGTATGGAGCATCTTGTGTGATTTTTGGTATGCAGATAATGCAGGTTTTCTCTAAGTGGTAACTATACTCCTACTACTATTAGGGTCTATTACTCTTCCCACTGAATTGATGATAATTTCTTTAACTGGAAATCTTTATTAGTGCTTAAAAATTTTGTCACTGATTTGTCAGATATCTATTTGTTCGAAATATTTTGCTACTTTAATCCAATAATAATTCTACTGCATTTTCACTTTTCCAACTATGCAAACCCTTACAAAACTTCCAAATGCAATACCAATTCTACCACTCTCTTCTCAAAACTTGCATTTTTCTTTACTATTTATTTACAAACTAATCTTACATTACATTTTAACTATAGTCTGAGCAATTATTTAGCTTGCATTATAATTTAACATTCTGTATGTCCAATATGAAGGCAAGGCCTGCCCTATCTTTGTTTTCATTCTGTATCTATGGCTTTAACCCCTGAACACTGTAGGTGCTTAGTCAATATTTAATTTGTTTTTATTTGATAATGTCTTTTGCCTTGCTGATATTTTCATTCCTTATAGTAAATATGACATTCAGTGTTACCCAGTTTTGGATTCTCAGGTGTTGGAGTGTTACAATCCATCTATAAGATAAATGAAACACTCTTTCTTAACCTGGATGATGGAACTGGTAGATTTCACTCAAAGTTGCTCTATGAGTGCAGATTTTCCTCCTTAAAAGATCAGCACAGGAGAAATGTCTCTGGGGATGCACAAAGATATCAGAAGATGTGTGGAGTGGGACAAAGGGACAGAAAACAAGAAGAAGGTGGTTGAGGAGGGAGAAGAGAATGATAGAAGAGAAGGAATAAGAAAAAGAAGGAAAGAAGCAGAGATGAGAAAAGCAACCATTTCCTTACAAATTATAATTCTTAATAAAGAATATTGATATTTCACTAAGAATGGTAGATGACTCATTTATGCAGCAGTTGCTAAAACATTTTCCATTTTTGATGAGTACATCTGAGCTTTATTCTTGTGCAAGTGACCTTTTTATCATTATGAGCAGCTGTAACTTCATTAGGTTTCTGGTTCTATTGTACAATTACTGTCAAATAAGAAGGACTATAGGTCAACTTTTCCACAACCAAACTCATTATTTCTGTTAACTGTTCCTCTGTATTTTGTTGATTTGAAAAAAAATAGAACCTGCAATCATGCATACTTATTTCAAGTGCTTCTTTTATTACCTGGTAATTGTATGACTTTGGACAAGTCGTTTATTCTTTCAGAATATACATTTTTATTTTTAAAATGAGAAGGATACTACCCAGTGATGTATGTGTAGTATTCTGTCAATGTTAAATTTCACTAATAAAAGCCATAAAAATCTTATAAAGTACTAAAGTAGAGTGAAGAAAACTTTTGAGAAAAAAATTATAAACTCTCATTGTTGTCTTAATTTTTCATATTCTATTTTACCTAAGTATTCACAAATATGCTTATAATTCTTATATTGTAAAATATCTTAACAATGCTTCTTATTACACACAATTTTACACATAAATAAACTTACATAGCCAAAACTATTCAAAATAATGTAATGTGACAGATGATATTTTGGTATTTTGCTAAACTAAGTGATCGATGAGGGTTTAATCACATTAAAAAGTACATATAGACATTTATTTCATTTTCTGTCAACTTGTATGTTTGTAATGTTGATCCCAAGGGATCATGCCTTGAATCATAGCCATTACTGTACTCATTTCTCTTTCTTAAAAAAAAAAAATAACTAGGCCACAACTCCTGGATTTAATGTGCCTGTTTATATGGAAATCCACTCCAAATTTAAACTAAAATATAAATTTGAAATAAAACTCAATGGAAAATTGTTCATTGTTTATTACAGCTTAATCCTCATGAACTGCTGTAAGTTGTGTTATAGGAGGATAGATTTGCACAGAGTACCCGTGAGTAACAAACATGGCATCTGTGGCTATGCTTGGATTTCTTTTAGTTCAGTAGTTTATGCTGCTACGTGATGTGCTCTATGATAATTTAACTATTCAATCATAATTTTTTACTTGAACTATAAAACCTTTGTGAGTTTTTACCATGTGCTGTGATGTCATTTGCTGTTCATCTGGTACAAAAATTCCATTTATATATTAAGTCTGCCTCTGTTCTTTTCTCATTAGCCCGTGACAATTAATGTAGAACATTATTCCACCACACTGTCATTTTCATGATGTCAAAACATTCTGAATTTATTAAATAAATTATGAAGCTAAAACCCTAGTCTGTGAAAATATCTTTCAATTATAGCAGATCACTGTAAGAGAAGTTTTGTCTTCATAATTAGTAAAAGAATCCAACAAGAGTACAATAGCAGACACATGATGATATGATGATCGCTGTCTCATTAGCGTTGGGACATGATCACCTAATGCCAGCCAGAAATACTCTGACTGCATGTAATCATTTGGTAACAACATGTAAACTGACATACAAACCCAAGCAGTGAAATTATGCGGCAGTGCTGGATTATAAGAGGGTCTTTGCGATGGTTTAGAATATATTTCCTTTTATATTTTAAAAATTGCAATCTGAAAATTATCATTGGAAATCTGATAAATTTTCTATGTGAAAAACCTGTCATTGTGGGTCTCTTTGACTTTCAGTAATGCTGTCATGGACTTTCAGGAGTAGACACAAGAAATTAATACATTCAATTCAAATTATCAATTGGTTATTCACTGGACAGTACACAGTAAGTTTGTAAGGATGTGCCTTTTGTATTCTATAGGTGCTTTCCCTTTTGTGATCTTCATTAATTTAATAATGCTAAGATGGGCATTTGGTTATGTCTACTTCAAAATGTCATAAGTTGTTATAGTCACACCCAACATCTGGAACATCAGGATTTTGACTAGTTTTCACCTGTGAGTCATAGGTGACCCTAAAATACTTCCAGAGAAGGTTGTCCCTGATTGCAGGATCTCATGACCTGGAAAAATGGCCTCTGTTCAGCCAAGTATCCTTTCACATTCTTTTAATACTTATAAGATAATGTGTCAACTTGGGACGCTGCTAGGTCTTATATTTCCGCATAAACCTAAAGCAAGGAGGAGTGATATATTAGGTGCTTGTTGGGGGGTCCAAAAATGAGCTCTCTATTTCTCTGGGCCTATGGGAAGCCCAAATGAGAAAACCAGTGATGAAACGTGTTATCGTTTTAGATTTCAAAGCTGCATAGGTTTGGAAGGTGATTGGATTGTAAGGGTGTTACACTGATTAGTGGATTCATCTGAGTAGCTGAACGTGCTATTAGGAGGAAGGGCCAGCTTGGAGTTAGGTCACTCAGGGCTTGACCAAGAAGGATGTATTCCTGTCCCCAGCTCCTCTTCTCTCTCTGTGCTTCCTGGCTACCATGGTTGATTACTTTTCCTTCACTGTGCCTCTCTGGTATCCTATTTCTGCCTTGGAGCTAGCTGACCATGGACTGAAGTAGGGAGCCAGAAACAAACCCTCCTCTTTAACATTGCAGGTATCCAATGTTTTGTCACAGTGAAGGGAAAGTGACTGAGACAAAGAAATTCCTGCAGCGCTGAATTTCATCTGTGCTTCAAGATCAATTGTTGTTTCACCACATACAAAAGATGTCACCCACCTGCTTAATATACTGCCATGAGTAAATAAAGATTTTGATGAAACCAAGAAAGTAAACACAAATGATATAGTCAAATAAAATATTTTAATAATAAGTTCTAATCTAAATACCTCTATGCTGGGGTAGATAGTATTACGTCCATTTTCCAGGGGGAAGAAGTCAAAGCTAAGGGAGGCTACATAACTGTATGGCATGCTCTCCAGCTCTGCCATTGTCTCTCCTCATTTCATCCCATTTTAAGGAGAGAATTCATGGCTTTATAAAGAGATTTATCAAAGATTCCAGAATTGCTTAAGAGCAAGAATTGCCCAGGAAAATATGCCTGGGTCTTGTCTCTTGCAGAGATACAGATTTTACTACTTCTTACCTGTCATTCTAGACTCCAAGAGGGGGAAACTGCATTAGTCTAGACTCTGTCTGAGTCTATTCATGCAAAGGAGTCTGAAATTTATTCATCTGGTTTTGCTTTTCTAAAGTTGATGATAGTACTAAGATGATATTTAGAAACCACGGTAGAAAAAAATGCAAACACATTAAAAAAAAGATGAGAAGACAGTTGAATCATTATTAAAGATTAAAAAAAAAAAACTCTGAGGTAGATAAGCAAAGGTGACATATAAAGACATCTTAGGTACAAATGGAATGCAAGAAAAGCCCATAGTGCACCTTCTTGCTATTGAACTATATCTAGGAGATCATCTTTTTCCAAGTCCTGATAAAATACTTGACCATATGTCAAGCATTCTCACCCATAATATATTATAAGGCTCATCCATGGAATCCTTACAACAGTCTTATGAGTACAAGTATCACTATGTTCCTTTTAAAGAGGGAGATTGAGAGTTCGTGTAAGATGTGCAAGTCATACATGTATTAAGGGTTGGATGTGGCATTCAGACCCAGACAGTTGATGCCAAGAGTACAGCTTGTCAGCAGTGCCCTTTGTTGCTTCCGTCCTTACCCATGCATCTCACGATCATGTGAACTTAGCACTTGGTCTGAAGTTGAACTTGAGCAAACCAACCACTGTGGTGGTAAGAGCACAGAAGGACCACTCCTTCCTATTCTCCCATCTTCCCCTGGAAGAATTTGGTGGTTATTATAAAGCAACTGGGGCCAGCCTGTCTCCTCACACCATACACTTTCTGAGAACCCTACAAAAACGGAGAAGCCTTGCTGTGGGTTCGATAAAGTTTCATAGGAAAGCCAGAATCCATGTAACTCTGAGCGCAACAAGACAAAGACGGTGGTGATAATGACAAGAGAACACTGAATGCTTACTCTTTGGTTAAGTACTAGGATATCTCCCTTATAAGGACCAATCTATTCATCCTCTTAATGCTTTAAGGTAGGTACTACAGTATTGTTACCTTCATTGTATAAATAATTAAAGAAAGGAGACAGAGTTTGTGAACCAGACTATCTTATTCCTGGGTCCTTTATTGCTGCAATTACATAGAGGAAATCTTGGTAACATGTACGAGAAATTAGATATAAATACATAACATTAAAAGCAATGGTATTTATCTGGATGAATTATACCAGCCAGTATCAGGTGTAAGCCCTCCGAATAAGCGCAGTCTACCTCAGCCATGATATTTGACCATGGCATCTTGCAGACATCTGTATTAAATCTGTATTTGAGAAGTTACAGAATGAAACTGATAGAGCAGTGTGGGAACAGGGCATGGCAAAGAATATTTCTTCTGGTCTAATTCTGATGCAAAATGACAGGAAAACGTCCAAACTTAGCCAACTTTTGCATTGCTAGGTGCTGGCTTTGGGAATGAAACATGAGGAGGAAGCCCCCGGCCACTCTTCTTCTTTTTTTTTTTTTTTTGGTGCTGGGGATTGAACTGAGGGTCTTGTGCTTGCAAGGCAAGCACTCTAAACACTGAGCTAAATCTCCAGCTGCCCCTCTTCTGACTCGAAACACTTTTAGTCAAAAGGAAATTTGAAGCAACACGTGGTGGTAGCAGAAAGGAGAAGTGGCAGGTCAGTCCCAGGACTGATATAATGCAGGAAAGGCGGAACTTCTCTGCTGTGCTTGCTTGGTAGGAGTCTCTGGTTTCCATAGCTTCCGTTTTCACCTCCAGGTTCCTCCTCAACACAACGACCCTCTGCTGGTTCGCACAATGTCCATGGCTCTGGGCCCTTCCTCAGGAGGCAGGCTATCACCTGGGCACTGATGATTTGGAGCCTAGAGATCCTGATTCACAGCAGTGGTTGGAAGTTGGGATTTAGATTTGTGTCTTAGATACCAACTTATTTTAAAATTAATCCATTATTTATTAATTTATTTATTTTACTATAGAGACAGAAAGATACCTGTCACTACATACCTAGGCCTTTGTAGATCAACTTGAACTTTTAAGCTCATTTGCAAGGCTTTCTCTCCATTGAGAATGTGGATTCATTATTCTAAACTACTTCCTTCAAGATAAATCTGGAAGACAACCTGTTCATAATCTGGGGACCCTCAGCCCCGTAAATCATCACTGAGCACTCCATGTCATGTGTTCTGTTGTATTGTCACCGGAGCATGGTAATGCTCAGTGTCTCACTGTGACAGAGAAATCTCAGAACAGTGGGTCAGTCCTTGGCTGCCGACACCAGCCTCTCGCAGGGGTCTCTGCAAAGAAAAACACGCGCGGCGCACCACAGTTCTGCGTTCTTTGCTCCCCCCCCCCGCCTTTGACGGCTGCAAAACAATCAGATAAAACAAAGTATACAATACGTGTTTGAGGCTGAAGATAAAGTTTGCCATAATGTTTTATTATATATGCAGTATCCGAAACTGGAATTGGCTTTGCTAAACAACAGCTGTGATACAGGAGGCAGCTGCTTTGGATCAGAAATGGCTTTGGACTAGGAATGGAGGGACGAAGCTCAGTCCTGAATCTGCCTGGCTTCATGAGGCAGCTATTAGACTCATTAGGTTGTCCATTTCATCATCCCTAAAATGGGAATAATTCTGCCCTACATGATTAGTATTATATATTTATGTACAGTTGTCCGATTGTTATATAACCACCCATAAAGAATATTTCAAAAATTACTGAGTGAATAAGAGTTGTTACAATTGTTAAATTGAACAATCATAAACTCTAGTGCTTTGGGTCAAAAGAAACTATTTCTCTAATTAAAAGATAAAAATGCATTTGGTGCGTGTTCTTTCCTATGCCTTATATCCACACAGTCTCCTTCTCTCACTTCAAAAAAAGCAAATGAAAATGAAAACCCAGAAGTGCAAGTAAACCTTTGCCAAGCTTTAGGTCCCGGTTAAGAAAACATACAAATTGTTGGCAACGCCATAAAAAGCTACAGGGCAGTAAAGCTGCATCATGAATATACCAAAACAATCATCTGCTTCTTGAAAATTCTCAGAAGAGCAGTGAGAGGAACTCCAGGCAAGATCAGCAAGACCACTGAGCCCCTGGAAGAGTCCAGTTATCTGAGTGGATTAGAGAAAATGGATAATTCATGGAAGCCATTCCCAAGATGGAGAGCAATTACAGTCTGCAAAAATTCCAAAGGGAGAAAAGCAAAGCAAGGAGATGAACGATTTAACTTGATCCTGAAGATTGTGCATTACAATAGGCAGAAAGGAGAGGAAATAAAATTTGGGAAAATGATATTTTCTAATTAGAAAACAAATATGAAGAGTCCATAAAGGTCCCTAAAGTTTGAAGAGGGGAAGGGGGTCTGCAGAGCAGGGAGGTAAGATCCATTAACTGTCTTCATCAAAATGTGCCTATCTCTAATACACAAAAAGAAGCATGCTTTGTCTCAGAAATTTCACTGAACAAGAAGGTCAACTCACTTGATTATTTTTTCCTGTGCCAAAGATTGTGTAACCTAGGAAAGCACTCTACTGCTGAGCTACATCTCCAGTTCCAGATTTGATTATTCATATACCCATTTGTAAACCTATACATGTCATAAGAAGCCATATTTTCAGGAGGAAAAGTGGTTGAGAATCTCGATGACTCATACTTGCCAACAGAAATCCCAAAATATGATAGCTGTGAGTCACCATGTCGTTAACTACAAGATACTACTTATTTAGCATGTAACCAGTGTTTACTGAGCATCTACTATGAACCAAGCACAGTGCTAGGTACTTCATTTATATTGTGAAATGTACTTAATCTTTGACCTTTGTCATATTTACTATGCAAAAGCAATTGTAAGCTTCATGAGGTAATGACAGAGACAGAAGGACAGAGAGATTTTTCTCTCACAGCAGCCAACCCTCTGCACTGACTCTATATGTGAATACTAGACCATCTTCCTTTCCCCCAGCATGATGGCAAAAAAAGCGACAGACGGCCAGAGGTATGAGTTCTAGTGAACTTATTCTTAATGCTCCAGGGTCAAAACTCCCTACTTTTTTCTTAGACTCACAAACATATCAGAAAGTAATACTCATTTGAAAATGTAAGTGTACTTCTTTTTTCTAGGATAAATAGACAAATCATAAAGGAGGAAACAGCACGAAAGCCCAGTATGTATGTAACACTGAGGCAATCCCAAGGCTGTTCAGGTACAGACATAGGGAAATAATGGAAGACACAGTCATCCGCCATGCTGACATGGATTGCGTTAGTTAAATCCTGATGACATCCTAAGTGAGGGCAGAAAATGGTGATGGATTTCTCCGGTTCTCCTTCCCTTGTTTTGTGCGCATAAGACTACTTTATTTCCAACAGTTGATCAGCTGTAAGTATCTATATTATGGTAAGCATCAGAAAAAAAGACACCATTAATTCTGTCTTTTAGCCGAGAAAAGACCAGCTAAAGAGAAGTTATTTTATTAATACTTCCCACTCTATGCCAAATATCCACACATGTTCTCTACAGTGTGTGCTTTAAATTACTTACTGAAATGGATATTTGTCTTTACAAAGAAATAATGGTTTCCTCATGTCTCTCAGTAACAGGAAAAATTTCCATCCTTACTGGGGTAAGATTAAAAAGCTCATCAGCATTGCGGTCTCTCTGAGCCTGCAGATGTGCGCTCCTTGAATCCTCATGGATTTGGATTACCTGGCGATATTCGAACTGCCCCTTCTTCTATGCTTGTATGTTTGTTTAACACTTTGCTCAGCTTTATGTTTAAGTGACTCTGACAGCATCTAACTAAAGAGTACCATGCTCTGAGTAGCTGTTCTGGCCAAAGATTTTAATGATTTAAAAATAATCTCATATTCGCTTTGGTTTTGACGTAGAAATAGTTGTAGATGGGAGGAATTCCAAATGAAGAGCAAAGGGGGGTCTACTGTGCAAGCTGGGTCTGTTTGTAGAGAGCTGCAGGCTCTTCCCAGGTGAACTCAGCACACTCAGCCACCTCCCTTCAACTGTAGAGAGGCAGCATTTGAACCGCAGTTATCTATTTCCATATCTGGAGAGCAGGTTCATTAGGGGAAGCGCAGCCTGCGCCAAAGTCTCCTTTCGGTCCCTCAGCGTGCACTGCCACGTGTGGTACACAGTAGGTGACATGATGACTCGAACTGCTGTCCTCAGTGTGTTGGGGTCAAATCTCTGACAGGACCTGGTGTCCTGAGCATTGCTGTAGGTCCTCAACCAAGACTTGCTGAGTGATCCAAAGACCAACCTGTTTCTCATTCCGCTCAATGCCAAGCCACGGCTGGAGGAGTAAACAGAGTTAACAAGAGATGAAAAGAAGGATTGCTGAACCACACTAAGGGGTTAGAGAACACGAATTTGTGGCAGAGCCAATCAGCATGTTTTCAAAAATATCTCTAACAAAACTTGGCAGCCTGCGAGACAGAGAGAAAGTGAGAGAGAGGAGAGAGGAGGGAGAGAGAGAGAGGAAAGAGAGAGAGGGAGGGAGGGAAAGAGAAGGGAGGGAGAGAGAGAGAGAGAGAGAGAGAGAGAGAGAGAGAGAGAGAGAGAGAGAGAGAGAGAGAGCGACCCAAAACATAATAAAAGGAAACAGATGGAAGTGGGTAGGGCTTTGTGTGGTAATTGGAGGCATAAGCTCTTTGTGCCTTCTCTCGTTTATCTATTTGGTGCCTTTATTGGTTCCTCTTAGTGTAATTTTCAGAGTACAAGGGACATTTTAGAACTGGACAAACTCTCAGAGAGTGTCCAAAGGTGAGTAGCCATAAAGTTCACCATGGCTATTGCTCTGAAATAGGCCTTCATTTCTATTTTACTTTAGGTTTGTGCTTCCCCCTTGCCCCGTCTCCCTACATCTTCCCACTTCCCTCTTCTTCCTCAAACTCAGGGTCTCCACATAACTTTATAATTAAAACTAAGAGAATTTTGAAAAGGGAGAAAAGGTGCTATAAATAGTTAGGTCTAGGGTAGCTTTTTGACTTTTATAGGCTCTAGGTACATTTCATTATGAGGGCTGCTTACTCCAGAAAAACAAACAAACATTTACTATCATGTTTTATGACTATGCTGATATAAAGATAAATATAATACAGGTTAAGTTTGCTATTTTTTTGTATTCATTTATCCTTCTAATTTCAGAAGAAATTAAAATTAAGGGCTTTTGTGGACTCCTAATATCACAGTGTACTCCAGGCCCCGCGCCTGCTGCGTGACAGAGAAGCCAGCTCTGGCTGCTCCAGGACGATGGGAGGGAGACGGGTCTGTGCTGAGCATGGTCATTCTACAGGTCGCGGAATTCTATTAGTAAAGTCGTGCTCACTGGGCTCCAGGCTTCCTGGTGCTGGATCCCTGGTCCATTCAGAAGATGAATTATTGGCACAATTTATTGCTCCTTATGCTTCTCAGAAGTCCATGAGCACAGTAAAAGGCAGTGACCATGGCACGGAGTACCTGTCCTGCGAGTCATTTGTAGCAAGATCAGCTTTGCTGCTCACTAACTGCTCTAATGCTTCCCTCACCTAAGAGCCAAACACAGTCTCGTGCAGTTAAGTCACTTCTTTTTTTTTTCCCCGCGAATCTTTTTACACAGTATGTTAGCTAACTTCTCTACCTTAACTGTGAATTTCGGCAAAACTGTTTTATCTCAGATCTGATTGTAAATAATCACAGAATTCAATCTCCCAATTTCTTCTTTTTAAAAACTTACCTTTAATTGTTAAATCATAACTGTATATATTTTTAGAAAACACTGAAGTTTTTGCATATTATACCTTATAAAATTATTAAATCAAACTAGTCAACATACCTGTCACCACATATACTTATTTTTTGTGGTACCAACATCAAGGTGTACTCTCTAGCAACTGTGAAATGTGTATTACATTATGATTAATTGTAGTCACCATATAGTGCAATAGATCTCAAAAAATCATTCTTCCAGCACAATTGAAATTTTGTACTCTTTGCCTAACATTTTCACATATCTCTACTGCTCCACTGTCTGTAGCTACTCTTTACTATTCTCTGTGACTTTGTCTCTCAAAAATTCCAGGTAAATGTGAAATCGGTTCTATCTAGGGAACCTACCAGCTATCTGGGGGAGAGGCGCTGTGCTGTGGACTCAGATTCTTTGGGTCTCAGCTTCATTATGAAATTTTATGTTGTCTTTGTTCCAAAATTTCATGTTCTTCATCTTCTAATGGCCTCTTCACAGCCTTGGAACTACCACCTAACCACTATTTTCCTGTTTCTTCCACAAAGTTCTACTGCTGTTACTGTATTATAGTTTTCTTCCTTAATGGTATCAGGCCAGCAGTTTAAGAATCTTTATTGATGTCTAAAGTCAAACCTTTACAAAGTCCCTTAGCACCTTCAGTTCTTATGAACCTGATATTAGTGCGCTTCTTTAACCTTCTACTTCTACCACTTCAGGCTCTTCTCTTCTTGAGAATGATCTAACTTCAATAATTCATATTTATGAGTTCCATTTCCTACTACAGCCATCCTGTCTTCTGACTCCTCTATTCCTTCCTGGCTCCCACATCTGACTTTTGCCTTTATTATGTCCCCTGTGTCCTCGGCTCTACACCACTTATCCCTGTTTTCACCCTGCCTTCAACTTCCTGATTCTTCCGCAGGCATTGAGATGTCTGGTATTCATTTCCAAGCTGTCTTTTCTAACACTCCAAAATCACTATTTACAGTGGCCTCAAGCATGCCAGCCCCCAAGATGAGTCACCCTACCAGCTGTGGGCTGATAATCCACTCCTAAACTACTAAGCTTCACTAGATAAATTCATGAGAAAGTTGCCATTGAGTCTACTAAGTCTTTGTTCCCAATCTCACTTCTAGGCATCTTTTTGCTCAGGATGTAAGGATCTTATGCCTCTCCGAACTTTACTCTGAATGCATTTTTCTCAAGAAGGAAAAGAACTCTTGTAACATTTTTTCTACATTTTTTGATGCTTCATCCTCAACCGTGCCGTCCTTACTCTGAACAGATGACCTTCCTTCCTACTTCACTGAAGAAGCAGAGGCCATCTGGTACAACCCCCCTAATCTTTCCTTTTCTCCATCTGTCACTATGCTGTACTTTCTGAAAACTTTCTCTGGTATCTTCATCTTTCCTTCTCTTCCCTCCTGTTTCTATCTCCTTTCCAAAAAAAAAAAAAAAATTCATGGGCTTAAAAAAAATAATAACAAGTAAGTGAGCCTAGATATGTACTGTGAGTCTAGGTCTCCCGGGAATGTTTAGAGGTAGATATCTCAGGCACCGTATCGAGAAACAGAGAATTGCATTTACAACATCCCTGCCTGCCTCTCCAGGTCACCTGTACCACTGGACTCTGGTTTTTGACTACTTAGTTTCTCCAGAATCTTAAGAAGATACCCCTTCCTTCTCCAGCTTTCCTCAGGCTTTCCTCAAAGTGTTTGTGTTTGCATAAAAATATTCAAGAGCTGCTCATTTTCCAAATAAAATTATTTTCATCTTCAAATGTTAGCTTATGCAATTTTTCCTCTTGCCACAAATTCATTGAAAAAAAAATAATGAACAACTCTCCACTTCTATGTACTGATGTTTATAATTCACATACACACACAAATGATCTCCCATCTCCAAATTCTGATGATGATCTTAGAATGAAACTTCTGTGTCTTCCCTAAGTTTATCCTGTAGGTAGTATTTTAAATTGTCTTTAATGACTCCCACCTCCTTAGTATTTTCTTGTCTCTTGGATCCTATGGACTGGCAGTATCCTATTTCTTTTTCTGCCTTTTCATATTCCTTCTCTTACTGTTTGCTGTATTTTAAACCTGAAAAATAATTACTCCTCCACATTTTACCTTTAGCTTCTTCCTCTCGCTGTAGTCCTTTCCCTTGATATACCGCTTATACCTTTGTCTTCAGAAATCATTTCTCAATTAAACTGTTCAAAAATTCCTTACTGTTTTCTCATGAAACACAATAAATAATATCAACCAAATATTTATACAGCTGGTCGCAACACTAGCATCTCAGTATAAATTTAAAATAGTGTGTAAAATAGAAATTATTGGATTTCCCCCCAGATCTGCCCTTCTTGTCTTTTCTGATCCTGTTACTCCTTACCCAAAAAACTATGAGATGATTTTCTTATAATTCTTCCTTTCCTTTATCCAGTACAGCTAAACTGTGACCAAATCTCTTCAGTCTGAAGCAATCAAGGAGTCTCATATCAATAAAGACCTAGAATCTTAGACATGCATGTACAATCTTGTTCAAAGATGGCCATTTTATCATTTTCTCCTATGCCTCTAATACTGGGAGGTCCATTCTTCTGGGAAGCAGTCCATTTCATTCGGAAGCTTTCCTGTCGATGAGCTGCAGTCCATCAAAGTTCAAGTAACTTGCAGCTTTTCAACTTAAATTCAGGGCTTCAAATTTAGTACAAATTAGATTGTATTTTAGAAATAGCCTTTTGATATCTTCCCTTCAGAATTTTAAATTTTTTTAATTCTTTCATCCATAGTACAGTTCTCCCCAACTTTATGCTGTTTCCAAAGGGGATTACCATACAAGTAGGCTTTCCCAAAACTGAGTATGAGTGATTTATAAAAATGTGGAACAATCCAGATCCTTGTATAATACCACTGGGACTGTCATGCAAATTGATGATTTTCATAAGGAAAATGACCTTGACCTATTTGTTTTGAATGCTACCAAGGTCAGGTCAGAGTTTCATCTTGCCACACAAATTTATTTAGTTAGGGAACTTTTAGGAGGACTCCTGAAGTCTGTCAGTCCAGAATCTAGAAATTAGGTCAGTTTAACAATCAAGTATGAGGATCCTCAGTTCTCTTTCATTTCAAAATTTTTCATTTCAAAATGTTGAGTACATTTTTCACCTCCAGCTCTAGGAGGTAGTTCCTGTTCCCCTTTAAAGACAAATCCAGAGAAATCCTCACCTTGGATCATGGATAAACACTGCCTTCCTCATTATTTTTTTCTTACTTAAGTGAAAAGAGCTACTATGTATTTGGTAAAAGGCGAAAGATTTATACAATCTGAAGAGAAACCAGAGTATGCTACTATGTATTTGCGAGAGAAAAACAGGCACAATTTCACATCTCAGTATCCCTGCCTCTAATTTTCTTACATGGGAATTCCGCACCCAAGTTTTAGTAACACCTACACCATTGCAATGAACACGGAAGAGAATGAATGAAATATCTTTAGCACAGTTTGACTTCGCTAAACAATTCAGTTAGTTTGACTTCAACTGCCTGCCCGACTCATGCTTCCCCAACCCTGCATTTTGCTCTCTTGCTAACTAACACTGGCCTGTGACAGAGACTTTCAGATCAGTCCTTGTGCAATTCCCAGCTCCAGAAGACTTTTATAATAGCCTTCCTTTCAAAGTCTACCCGATAATTCACTTCTTATAGGCAAAAATATTTTCTTAAACTCAACTGAGTGCTACACATTTATAGGTATTTAAAATTAATATGACCCTGTCAAGTCAGGTGTGGTTGCGCACACCATAATATTAGCCCTCAGAAAGCTGAGTCAGGAGGATCTTGAGTTCAAGACCAACTTGGATTACATGATGAGATCTTGTCTTAAGAAAAAGTTTTCTTTTCGAATGAGTTTCATGTATAAAATTAAATGATCTGTGCTTAGTGGACAATATGGTGAAGTTTTACTGTATGTGTACATTTGGGTAACTTCCATCCCAACCAAGACATAGAACACTTTCATCGCCATGGAAAAATCTCTCATGTCTATCTGCCCCCGGTCCCTCTCTCCCCACCCCATCCTACCATGCGGTTATTAGGCAACTGCTTATCTGTTTTGGTTACTATACATTATTTTGCCTATTTACAATTTCCTAGGAAAGGAATTCCACAGCGTGCAATCCTTCATAGCTGGCTTTTTATACAGCATAACAGGATAGAATATGTCATTAATCTCTCTTTTTGTTGTTCCATAGTATTCCCTTGTGTGAATGTACTAGAATGGTTTTGCACCCAAGTTGAGATATTATGAAGAGAGTTTTAATTTATTCATATTCACGGTTTTATTTCTCTCAGGTAAACAATTTAGAAAGCAGAATGATTTAAATATATGTATATGTTTATTTGAGCAAGGAATTATCCAATTGTTTTCCAAAATGGTTGCAGCATTTTTTACTGTCACCAGCAAAACGAGGGTTTCTTTTCCAGTTATTCTATATCCTCACTAACTGATAGTCAGTCTCCTTATTTTTGGCTGTTATAATAGGAACACAGAGGTCATTAATAATGACTTCAATTTTCATTTCCTTAAAGATTAATGATGCTAATCATTGTTCAGGTGCTTATTGGTCATCTGTACATCTTCTTTTGTAGAGTGTCTGCTCAATGTTTTTGCACATTTTTATCCTGGATTGTTTGTCATCCTATAATTACACTGAAAGATCAACTTCTTACACTTGATACAAAACTTTTGTCAGGCATATATGTTTTACAGTTATTATTTCCCAGATTTACCAATCTACTTTTTATGCTTATTTCCTTAATGTTTTTTTCAAATGTTAGAAGAAACCTTAGGAAGTCCAATGATCATATTCTTTATGTTTTGGGTGTGAGTGTGTGTGTGTGTGTGTGTGTGTGTGTGTGTGTGTGTGTGCACTCGCATGGATATCCTATCCAGGAAGTCTTTGCCAATCCCAAGACTACAGAATTTTTATTCTCCAGATACTTAGCTTTGGTGTTTATGACTATTTTATATTTAGAATTAATTTCTGTCTATGGTGTGAGGTAAGAGTTGAGGTTAATTATAATTAAGTACAGAATTTAAGACTTCAATCAAGTATTTTTTCCCCTAGAACATTGTTTTGGCTACTCTAGATTTTTTTATGTTTTCATTTAAACTTGTCATTTAACTTTTATAAATAGCTAGTCAATTTTCATGAAATAGCCTGCTTAAACTTTTATGGATTCTTATTCAGAATATATAGAATTTATAAACATATTTAGGGAGATTTGATAACTTTAAAAAAGACTGTCTTTCTTCTAGTTTGTGAACATTATTAGTCCCTTTCTATATTTAGACTTTTTTTTTCCTAGTACTAAGGATTGAACCCAGGGTCTTCCCAGTCAGCTACATCCTGGGCCCTTTTTTAATATTTTATGAGACATGGTTTCACTAAGTCACTGATTTGCCCAGGCTGGGCTGGAACTTGGGGTCTTTCTGCCTCAGGCTTCCAGAGTGCTGGGAGTACAGGCATGAGCCACTATGCTCAGCAGCATATTTAGATTTCTTAATTACTGCCACCAAAAGTTTGTAATTTTCCATTTGTAGTACATGTCTCACTAAATTTATCCTTAATAATTTATTATGTTGAAGCAAAGATAGGTGAAAACATTTAATTTTATTTGCAAAGTATCCATATCTAGTATGTAGAAATGCAACTAATTTTTGTATATTGGCCTTTTATCTTATGACTTTGGTAAATTCATTTAATATTTATACAAAATTTTCTGTAGGTTTTAAAAAATATGCATATGATATCACCCATAAATAAAGACAATTGTACCTTTTTATATCCAATATTTATACCTTTAATTTTCTTTTCTTGGTTCATTTTATTAACTAGGAATTCTAATTGTGAATACAATACAATTGGTGGATCAAAATGTCTTTCGCAAATATTTGGAGAAATACTTTCATATGTAAATATGATGATTGCTCCAATATTTTACACATACGTTTTGTCAGAGTGAGAAAATTGTTTACTTTACATTTATTTTTACTCTATGTTTTATTAATAATTCCTTCCAAATTAATTCCTACTTAATTTGGTTTTAATTTGTTCTTTGTCTTAATATCGAATGTTCTATTCCTTAATGTAGAATTTAGATCTTTCCTATTTCTAATTTAAACATTACAAGCTAAAATATTTTTCTCTGTATAGACTTTAGCTGCATCTGATGGATTTGATGTGTTGCAGTATTTTATTTCTTCACAGACGTTTTATATTTCCTTTATGATTTCTTCTTGACTTGAGTAACTTGAATAAGTCTATTCTGAAATAATTTTAAGTATATTAAAGAATTCTCACTCAAGTATGCTATATACAAATGACTACATTTTTCTGTTTCTTTGTCTTGTCATAAATTTTACATATACATATTTGTAATCTTCAAAATACTATATTAATATTGCACTAAACAATAAATTCATTTTTGCAATAAAAAATAAGAGGAAAGGCCCTTCATAGTTTCTTTTATTTTTCTTTCTAGGCTTTCTCATTCTTTTGTATATATTTAGATTCATCCCTGGTATGATATTTTCTTTGACCTAAAGAATTTAATACACTCATGCTTCTAATATGATGATGAATTCCATTTCTTATTTTGATGGGAAAAAATATTTTTTCACCTTCATTTTTAAGTATGTTTTGCTGGCTATAAAATTTTTGTTTACCAGTTTTATTTTATTTCTACTTTTTTAAACTTAAAATATTATTCTATTGTTTTCAGATTGCATTTCTAATAAAATGTAGCCTTTTTATTTTTGATCCTATATATAATATATATTTTATTCTATTTTTATGATTTTTTATTGGTTTATATCTATTTAGTTACAATGTGTTTTGATGTTATTTTAATTTTATTTATCTTAGAATTTTGAATTCATATAGCTACATTGGTTTTGGAGAATTTTCTGTTATTATTTCTTCAAAAGCTTTCTGATTTTCCTCTTGGAACTGTAATATCACTTATGTTCAAATACTTAAAAATGACCCAAGGATTTTTGGTTCCAGTCTACCTGTTTTACTTTTATGTTTAATTTTTCTACTGTTGCATTGTCAGACTCATTGGTCTTTTCTTCTTCAGTGCTTAATTTGCTCTTGAATTAATCTAGTCGATTTTTGCACCAAATATTATGTGTTAAGATTTGAGAACTTCTATTTTGTTCTTTTCATGTTCATAGTTTCCTTTAAATACTAAAGCATATTCATAATGCGGTTTTAAATTCTTTGATAATGCCATCATTTATGTAGTTATTAGATTTCTCTGCTTCTTCATATTGTACATTTAATGATTTCTTATTAAATGCTGAAAACTATTATTGTTATTTTTCATGATGTATAGATTTGGTTGTCTTCTTTTAAAGAGTGTTGAATTTTCTTCCTTCCTTCTTTTCTTCTCCCTCTTGCTCTCCCTTTCTCTCTCTCTCTCCTCTTAATTTCTTTCTTTTTTCATTACTTTTGTATCCGTTTGATTTTTCTCAAAGTTGAGAGCACCTCTTTTATGACCAACTTGAAGAAACCTTTACACCAGGGCTAGCCATGGAATAACTTTTATGAGATTTCCTCTATGCGCATCTTCACGCCGTTTTAACATCTGACCCCCATCTTCCACGCCAGTATTCTCACCCAGAGCCCTTTTAACACGTGTTATACTCCAGTCAGTCAGGTTCCTTGTGCTTATTCTCTTTGTTCCTTTTGTCTACAGTTGCTTATTCTTTTTTCTGCATATTTAAATTATATCTTTCTCTCTTAACGTAAATTACTGTATGTCAGCACCTCTATGAAATCTTCATTCATCTCACGAGAATAAAAAGTAATTTATTTCCCTTCTGAAATTTTAAGTTTCTTGGTTTGACTCTAATTTACTATATTTTACGCTGTAGCTATTTATGGCAAGATCATCTCATCTCTTCTTAGCCTTGGCCTACTCATCTGCGAACTGTGAGAACAAGCTGGTTAGATTCCTCAGATAACTTGTGAGATGTGTCTACTCTAATGAAATAAAATACTGTAAATGCAAAGGTATTACTGTTGTTACATCATTAACCTGATGATGATCTCGTCACCCTTTTAACGCTGACATCTACTGGAGAGTGACACCTATTTGTCTTCAACATTTTGTAATTCTTTATATTTTGACCTTAATCTTCAGATATTATGATTCTTTTATTTCGCCACTCTAAATCTTTCAGGCAACACCAATTCACTTATTCTATATTCATGAAGAAATTGTCAACATAATAGAATTACCTACATAACATCCCCAAATGCATATTCTTCAAGAATTTTTGTTATGTAAAATGAACTATAGTTTGATTTCCATCAGTTGAATAGTTATATTAATATGCTTAAATTTTTTTCTTATAGATGATGTGAGTCAGCGGCTGAATGACCCAAAGCCATCAATCAATATTCATTTATTAAGTGCTTGTTGGATTTTCAATAACATGTTAGGTATGTTAGGCCAAATAAGAATAATAACTGATGCAACAATAATAAGGCTATTTACTGGTAATATAGTCTTGTCTGGACATTGTGCTCAAGATTTTTATATATGTGAACTCTTTTAATCATCTAGGAAATAGGTGGTTACAATTTTATTCCCATTTCTTGGATAATGAAATCAAGGCTTAGACATGTTAGATAATGTGCCCAAGATAAGACTGTCAATTCTGGCTGCAAATTAGAGTCACTTGGGGGGAGGTTTTTAATAACTTATTTTATCCCTTTGTGCCCTAGACTATTTGAATCAGAATCTCTGGGAAATGCAGCCCAGGCTTCGGTATTTTAAAATATATTTTTAAGAGATCCTAACAGGTAGCCATGATTGAGAACCGCTGCACTGGACTGTACCTTTTATCCTTAATAAGAGTTTGTAAAAGTTTCTGCCTGACATGACCTTATAAATTAATTAGACAGACATAGATAAATGAAACAATAAAGGACCACTACAAAGGAACTAGGTTACAAAAGTAAACGGTGAATTATGTGGCCTACCATAAGAGCATCAGAATTTGAGAGAATGTAATTCAATTATAATTCCTAAGTGTGAAAGGGTTTGAATATAAAGGACAACAAAATGCTTTCTCTTTCGCTGATCAGGAGATGCTTTTAAATTGCAGACAAGATCATGCCTAGTCTAAGAAAGGGCTTCAACATTTAGTTCGACTGAGGGGCATAGGGTGTCTCGAAGGCTCTTAACATAGAGGATTTTAAAAATGGTTCTTTATCAAAGGCAAGGCATTGGACTGCGTGACCCCTCACAGCCTCTCTCAGCCCAGGAATTTTGTCACATGCATTGGAACGCAGACAGCTCATCACTGGGAGGAAAATGAAATAGCTGATATGTCTTACTAGAGCAGACTTCTTGCCTCTTTCAGCCATCTCCACAAACTTACCCTAAGCCATCAAATCCTGTTTCAGCCGTGGTCCCCCAGCAGCAAAATTCTGAGGAGCAAGAGTATAGTGTTTGGGAACAGCAGTGTCCATCAAAGCAAAACCATCTGTGTAAACATTCGGCATCATTACAAGTTCACACCCTTTTGGAATAAATAAATTATGCCAAGGGCGGAGTGATCAGTGCCCCATAGGCAAACTGGTAGAAAATTGATGAAGAATGAGGATCCATGAGTGTTGGGAGTGCACCAAGTCCATTTGGAGTTACGGCTAAACTAAAGGATTTGCTCTGTGGATAAAAACACTGAGCATGGTGGGCATCCTGGAAACAGCTGGGAAGTATAGAGCTTTTCAGGACTTGCTATGTTCACCAGCACTGACCTATTGTTAGAGAAGTAGCCCTGGGCCATGGCATGCTTCTCCCGGTCTCTCTGCCATTCTTTCCTTCGTAAGAGCTGGCCATCTAGTGCCACCTACGCACAGAACACCCAGGAAGGGCAGCAGTGCCTGCCGAAGGGAAGCGTGGGAGGCAGAAGGTGAGGAATATGTATAGGAAATGACTGTAGACACATCTGATCAAAATGTAAAATCTGACATTTATCTGTTTGCAATGCTGCAGAAAGGTGGTCTTGCCAACCATGGATGGGCCAGGAAGCAGTGGTTTTTCTATTAAGGGCAAATAAAATGAGGGTAAAATTTTAAGTTGAGGAATTTTTCTGTTGCTAGAAGGCAAATTACTACATGCAGTAGTACAAAAGAACAGGGGTAAACAATACAATATGCTGTGAATTGTGAATGCATGTGTGGTAATGTCATGAATATATTAACTTCCTTCATTGTCAAGGCAAGTGACAGAGGCTGCCTGAAATTCAGAGAGGAGCCGGCTGTCACTCTGCAGCTCAGACACTTGGAGTCACATCTCTCCTAATAGCAAAGTCTATTCTGTTTACATTTGACATGGTGAGCCAGAAGTGGTAGGTTGCTTTTTTATCAGGAAATGAATGAAGGTGTGAATGAATGAAGGACTGACTGCATAGATGGAGTCTCTCTACCTAGTCCATACTGCAGCCATCCATCCTGTCTGTTCGGATAAGAACAAATCATCTCTGACAGGAGCACATTTAGATGAATTTTTTAATATTTCTGGCAATGGGTTGTATTTATTTATTTTAACTATGTCAACACACTGCATATTTCTGACTCGAGGTCCCAGTGGTGTTTAATAAAAGAAACCTGAAAAGCACCAGCGTGTCAGAATCAGGGGTTCGGGGGGTGCATCTAGACACACTGATGGAGAGGACAGAATTTAAGGATGATGCCAGTCAGTGAGGTTTGGTGACAGGTTAACATTAGTTCTGCTTGGATTGGAGGGTCTGGCGATCTGGCTGTTTCTCCTAGCCTAATGCATAACTGAGGCAAGGAGGTAAATATCCCATTGTGCTTAATAGCAAGATCCTGAGAAATGTTCTCAGAGTGAGGGAGGGAAAAGAGCCGGAGGCAGATTATTAGGCTGGAATTAAAATGCAGACGAGATTCATTAAATTGTTGACCCTCCTCCCCACTCCAAAAAAAAAAAAAATCAGGTTGCCATCTTAAATTGACAGCATTAGAGAGGAATTATGTGTGCTGATTAATAAGTGAATGTTTTTACCATTATGATCGCGGCACCTGCTAGTTACGTCGACATTGAAGAGGCTCTCAAACTACAGTGTTTCCAATAATAGAGGTACCATGAGCTGGAAGTTGTGCACAAGTGTCAGTGCAGGGACACATCATTTTCTTACACAGTTGCGATGTTTAAAAATATTGCCAGTATTTCTCTTGCCAGTCTTCCTCCCCACTCTTACCTGCGTATTGTGCGCAAAAGCACATTGTTTACTTGCATCAATAAAGCGAAGGGAATTTAGAGTCAAATCAGAAAATGCCAAAGAGAGTGAATTCCAAAGCAAGACAAACAGGCAGCTTACCATTTAGAACCACATGATATAAAGTGATTTCAAAACATGTGTTATTCTTTCCAGGTTCCAAGAAAAATGGCAATTTTATCCAATTTGGGTGTTTGCCAAAGGTGCCATTTCACCAAATGTAGCTACGGTCATAAAAAAGGAAGCTTCAGAGTAGATTAACTGGCTTTGCTGTACTATAATGGTGCTTTAAATGAGCAATTTGAGACAATTAACCTGGAACAGGCACTTCTGAGTGCTTTATCCCTTTAACAGTTTTGGTTCTTCAAACAAGAACAGAGAAAATGAAAATTGGCTCTTTCCCATCGTAGAATCTTCTGTATAACTTTGTGAATATGCATGTGATCCATAAGGAGCGTGTAATGGGAAATCTAAACTATGTAATTTGGAGATGTAATACTCCATCAACCAAATAAAATCATTTAAAAAATTAATGGGTATTTATGTGGCTGACTTAAGATAAAACTGTGCTCCATCTTTTGGTAATGCTTACTAGCTCTTCCCTTGGTTATAAAGCATGTATTTTCCCTCTATGTATTTATTATTTACTATAAAATATGGGAAGAAAAAGATCATTTGGAATTATATGGAATTATTGAAGTATTAAAATGCTTTCACACACTATTTGGAGATAACATTCCCTCATTATATCTAAAAATAGCTAGGCAGAGGAGAACAAAAATAAAATGAATCTAATTGATAGGAACAAGAACATACTTATAACAATTATCTAATTTCAAAGCACACAACTAATATCTGAGTGCCTACTATGTGCATGAGATTGTGATATGGTGATAATAGCAGCTATTATTTTATTAAAGTGCTATTCTGGAAAGGATGATCTAGAAATGGTGCACAGAATGGAACAGAGTCAAGAAATAAGAGACTTTTACACCGACTGAAGTGCCCTGTCTCCGGGGGGTAAAACAAACTGAAAACGAGTGGTTCTACAAAAAACAAGTGTTCAAAAAATCATTGAGGCACAGTTTGGAATTCTTAATAAGAACTCCCAGAAGCCAGAGACATCTTTGTAATATGGAAACCGGATAGAAGAAAACACCTATTTCTGCTGAGAATCGAATTTTCCTGAATGATATAGGCCTCTTGCTTCCGATGCTTGAGGTTTAAACTCCTCGCCAGGAAGTTGGGAAAGTCTGTGTATTGCACAGTACCACAGTTAGCAAACACAGATGCATGGAATGATGATTTATCAAATGAAAATTTTTCCACAAATTTACTCTTCCACATTGCTAAATTCAGTTTTCCATTCTCAAACTTGATCTCATTTGACAATTTCGCAACATTTGACATGCCTGATCACCACTTCATTCTTGGAACTTTCTACACTTGGCTTTTTGAATACCACTTCGCCCTGGCCTAATGATTAGTACTGCTTCTCTGCTGCACATTTTTCATCTCTCGACCTCTAAATTTTAGAGTGTTCTGCTCAGTCTTCCTTACCTTCTTCGTCTTCACGAATTCCTTAAGCCATCACGTTCAGACCCATGCTGCCAATGTCCTGCCATTGATTCCCAGTTCACATCTCTAACCACGGCCTCTCCCTTGAGACTGGATTCACTACCTACTCAGTATTTCCCTTTGAATGCTAATAGAGTTCTCAAAATGAACATGATCAAATTTAACTGAATACAAACTATGCTTCTCCTAACCTTTCCATCTTGGAGAATACCACTACCTAACCTCAGTTGTTCAAGATGAAAACCTCCAAGTTAGTTTTTCTTCCCCATGGGGTTCAATTTTTGTTTTGAATTTGGAAAAGGTAAGAAGCCAATATTATCCCTTGCATAAAGGAAATCTGAAATATCACCCCTGCCCTACAGGTTATTTTTGTTCCTCATAATGAGTTGCCTAAACCACCCATTCGTTTGACAAACAGCTTTTAGGCATGGCACACTTGTTAGACTCAAACCCAGATGGTTTAGACACACATGTTGATCTCATAGTGCTTACAGCTACATACCTAAAGAGACAACTCTACACGTTGCAAAATTAAGGGCAGGCAAAGAAACTCACAAGTTTTCCAAATAAATCAATAGAATTTTCCTACCTGTAATTAATATCTTAAATGGTTTTTCTCTATTTATCCATCCATTGGATTCTAAAGCATATGCCCTGAGAACTCGTCTTTGGGTCTGTAAATCACTTGGTGAATGAGGGGCAGGCCAAAGGTTACTACTTGAAATGCTTATTTTAGATAAGCAGAGAGAGAATGTGTGGTGGCTCCACTATGATTTACATTTTTTCAGACTTTGAGGTTGGTGAGGTTGGGTGGGTGAGGTTCTATCCTCTTCTCCTGGGGCTCTTATATGTTTTATTTCTTTCTAATTGTCCACATTTACTCAATTTCCAATAAGTACTTATTTGCATAGACCTGCTAGAGATAATATAGCCTTTCAACAGATTTTCTCTTCTATTGGCGTTTAAAAGTCTAAACAAGGCAGAAACCCAAGTGTACTAAGTGAAATAAGGGGTATGTGCTGGCAGTGTAGACTGTGCCACCTGGTGGGCTCAAGGCAGATCTAGGAAGAAAACAGCGTATTTGGGGCCAGGAGGAAAATCAGAACAAAGGCAAGAAGATGTGAAGCAGCGGTGGGCATTCATCCCCAGAATGAAAGGAGACATTGACGAAAGCATGTCAGAGGTAAGGTGAGGATTAGGTCACAGGATTGGGGGTGCCAAGCCAAAAATCGTGGCCTTTATCCTGTACAAATGGGGAGGCCAGTGAAGGCTTTAACAGAGAAGATGATGGAATTAGATTGGCATTTACGCAGATCATGGTGACAGCTGTGGGCAGGTGACACGGACATGATTAGTAGGGAGGCAGTCTTCCTCATAATGTGGCTGAGCACAGCCAGCCACAGAACTGGGCAGCATTTTAACGTCCATGCTGGGCCTCAGACTTCATCTATTTCCTTGGAGGCCTTTATATGTTTTCACATTATTAGTGTGCTCGTGAGATTTTAAAATCTGTGGCCACTGATTCACGGTTTGACTTTAAGCAAATTGCTTAACCCGAGCGATTTGATTTACTTATTCATAAAAAGAAGACAATATTACCTTTTTTAGTAATATTACCTCTTTTGGTACCTCTTATTTTTGGAGGGATAAAGAAGTTTTTACATGTGAAGGACTTAGCCATAGCATATGTACTTCAGTTAATATTAATATTAGTTTACCTAAACAACGAGACTAATAAGCACACTCTTCAGCCACCTCAGGCTGGGAATAAGACTATTTCTTTATTTTTCAGGCCACTTGACATTTAGTCTATAGTAGATTAGTTCATTTGAAGTTTTATATATTATATGTGCATATATATGGGTGTATATATACGTAAGATACACATTTTTTATATATATATCTTATATATATGTAACATATCTAAATCTCAAATCTTAGTCTTAAATTTCAGCCCTGAGCTGAAAAGAAAACTCCCTACCAAACTTTCAAAATTCTATTAATGACAAAGTCTAGCTCTGATTGGCCTAGTCGGAGTGTCATCCACGAAATATGGGAAGACTTTTCCTCTCATGAATGTGGACAGAGACAATGAATGACCCCCCATGGTGTACTTCAAAATTGTGTCCTCTTGCAAGACATCTTACCATATTTTCCTATTCCAGGATTTGAGAAGTTCCTTCTGAAGTGTGCTTACCACCGATAACAATGTTTACTATTTTTTTTCAATGTTTACTATAGCAGTCATTATGTTGCATGCATTCTTCATATCTATTCATTTAAAACTCATTACAATGCAGTAGAAATAATTATATAGGTAGGTTTCTTTGTTATATCCATTTTGCGGTTGAAGAAACTGAGACAGGAAACAGTTTTGGAGGCCTCATTTTCTGACTTCAAAGCTCCAAGGAGTTTTTTGCTGTACTTTAGTGATTTCATTAAAATAGTGTCTACTAGCTTCTGAAAAATCATACATCATTTCATTTTAGCTTAACTGATTGAAGAATGATTACCTTTTATCTTAGTATTAGGACAACGATTTGTACTATGTAAAAATACACTTAGGGGAAAAGGTAGAATGCTTTGAAAATACTAGAGTGTAGCCAAATATCAAAATTAGAGGTATTAGCATGCTAAGTTGAAACACTCCTTAACCTATTGATTACTAAAACAGAAGAAAATAGTACCTTTGCAAGTTTTTTTTTTCAGAATAATTGGATTCAAATTCACATCTGTAGTATTAAACCAGTGTTTTCAACATTTTTTTTCCTTCCAATTGTTTAACCTCCATCTACTTCTCTGGCATAAATTTAAGCCTTTATTTGTGAATATTCGGATGAGCACTTTGCCTCTAACGGTATTGTTCGGGGCCCAGCATCATTGTTACAGCTGTAATTGTAACTATCAAGACACAGTTCTTTGTAATTAGAAAGTCAAGATGGTATTCAGCAGTATGGCAGCACAGACTTACATTTGTTAGGCTATTAGAAAAAAATGTTTACAGAGAAAACAGTGTCATTGTTTAGTGCTCTTAATTGACCATCTGCCTGGTAAAGAAATGTCCAAAGAAGGATAAATAAGACTATAGTACACTTATTTATTTATTTTCTTTGTGCAGTGAGGAAATTAGGAAAAGCAAGAGAGGAGGCAAACTAGACAAGACATTGCTAAATCAGGCTGCAAATGAAATCATGCCAGGCATACGCTTCATTTTTTTTTCTTTCAATGTCAAGACAAAGACCTATAGCCCTCTCCAAGTCTGTTTGGAGAAATATTTTAGATTGCCCCCATGAGTTTCTTAGAACATTATTTCTATCCTTTTTCCTCATTTTTTCACACCAATTCTCCCTACAGGGACACTGAACTCTAACTGATCTGCTTTGTTCTCCGGTACAGTTTCTACAGATGAAGACGCCCTCTGTGCCTTTTCTTAATTCAGTTCCATTCTCCCTCCAGCCACAGAACCCTCACCGTGGCTTGAAGAGCTGGGTCATGCTCTCTCACACCCCCACCTCCAACTGTCCACCCCTGTGTCTTTTTCTGACCATCCGGAGAGACAGAAATCTCTCCCTGCTCTGAACTTCTGTAGCTCTTATTATTTTTCCATTCACTTGGCAATGGAAGGTGACCTATCTGGTGGTGTTCTTCTGTTGTGCTGGAACTGCTTTTCAAATTCAGCCTCGCCATTTGCATCCTCATATGCTTCTGTTTTGACTCCCTCCTTAGACTGTAGAGTTTTCTTCCTAAAATCATGTCTTATTCTTCTTTGAATTCGCCCCAAAATGCCCATCACTTTTTCTAATTCTTTTTTTACTTGATTCCAAAAAACAGACTAGCTTTTGAGGTCCTGCGAAATGTCTACTATTCGTCATTTGACAAAGCCAAACAAACCCAGGCTGATTTGACCCTCAAGACATGTTTTAATTCTCTTTTACAAACATAATGGACACCTATCATGTGCTGGCTTTCTGCTAACCATTATGGGTACAAGGAAGAATCTGCTGCTGGCCCTTGTCTGGAGTTGATTACTGCTGAGAAATGGTCTCCAGTTGAGTCATGGGTCTGGGTGAAAAAGGAAATACACCAAGATCAGAAGGTATGCTTCTTGGAATTTGAATCAAATTAACGAGAACTGATTTTGGCCAGAGTTTTCTGTGCTCTTCAAAACCCCAGGATCACATTTATGGGCTAGTTCTGTTGTATCATACTGTTATGAATCTTGCAGAGAAGGCGACTTCAATTGTTCTGGCCAGGAGGAAAACAATATGTAGCACCAGGACAGAGCTGATCCCAGATTCAGCAATTTGGGTTCTATTCCATGTCCAAAAAGCGAGGAGCAGCTGGTCTTGAGGATGTTATCTGTTGTGCTATATGGATGTCCTTCTGCCCAGGGTCTGTACCGAATTTCCTCCAAAGACACTGAGTGACCGGGCTTATGCTCAGAGACCTGTCTCTTTCAGGATCACAGATGGAAGCCCTCATTACAGCCATGCACAGATTTATCACAATATGGAAAGACTTTGAGAAGGAAATGGAACAAAAATACAAAATATGACCTGACCCAATACCAGCCTCAAGTTTCAGTAGATTCCTTTACGGGTTATTTCTTCTTTATAGTTTTCTGGAGACAACATAAACCTAGTTTCTTAGCAGATATTCTCAAAGACTCATGCAAACATCTTTTGTAACATGTTTTCTGCACCAGTCTTTCTCTTTCCAACTCGGTTGTTCTTGGAATATTTTATATCCTTTACACATTTCATAGTGTTTCCTAGGCAATGCTTCCATCAGCCTTGAGGTTAAACTGACCACACCTTGTGCATAAGAATTAATATTGTAGATAGGTTTGTATTTTCCTGCTGCCCTATAATCTTGAGCTTTGATAAAGGCCATCTGGGCTTGCCGCTTATCTCCTTGAAATCTTCCCAGGATTTCTTCTCCATAGTTCATTTCATCTTTTTCATTCTGGGTCTCAAATTCTCAAATTCTCCCATTCGTTAAGGTCTTCACAACTTCCCTATATGAATGGAAACCCTCATTTCGAACAACCCAGGCCTATCCTAAATCCCATACCCTGCTTATATTTTCTCCACAGTTAGGGGCTCATAAAGGCACCAGTTTTATCCCCTTCACCCACTCTGGTATATTTTCAGGTCATGCTATAGGTACTAAATAAGTGTGCCTTTCATAAAACAACTCATTTTCAAAAATTCCTGGATAGTTCCCTTACGGCAAGTGCATAGAGGAAAGCATTCCACAGAATCCCAGGGCTTTGGAGTCCCACGGCCATGGAGTTGAATCCCATGTCAATCATTTAGCAATTATGGGACCCTGAGAAAATTTTACCTTCCTAAGCCTGTTTCCTTAACCTCAGAATAAAGGTAATAATATTGACTTCTTTAGAGTAGTGGTGAGCTTATGTTGAGACAAGCTCCATGAAAATGTGATTTATGTGATCACATACAATAACCTAATCTATTGACAAACCTAAAACAGAAATATTTTGGAATAAATGAGATTCAAAAAAAAAAGAATGAGTGGGCCATTTTAGAGCTAAAAGACCACATATACCAATCCCTTCACTTTACCTGAAAGAACCTTGCTGTGATCAGTGGGTAGAAGATTATTTTACGGTCACAGCGAATGCAATTCTCAGATAAGACCTAGGTCAGCTAACTACTAGGCAGGCCCTCTTTCAGGACAGTAGCGATGGTGGCCACCTGCTGGTCTTTCACATGCCTCGCTTTTACCATGCAATAGTATCTTTGGGGAGGAAAAATTAGGAGGTCAGAGTGGCCCTGGAAAAAGTCAAAGTGGTTCCATTTCCCTGGGAACACACCTCTAACAATGATAGAGGGATTGCCCAGTATGCAGGAGGCCCTGGATTCAATCCCCAGCATTACAAAATATAAGTTGATTAATGTAAAATACAGACACATTGAAGCTCACTAAATCAGGTTACTTACTCTGAAAATCACCCAACTAGTAATGGGTAAGGCGAAGATTTAAAGTCAAAAGTTTTGCAATGTACAGACTCTAAGTTGCAACAACAAGAAAAAAGAAAATATAGCTGAGAGAACATGACTACGTATGAAACTTAAGTAGGATTCTTCTTATTTCATTTAAATGTAAGTGGCTTTTACAATTGAGTTATTAATATGAAACATCAGTTTTAATTTTGTAGATAAGAATAATTTGTTTTAAGCTTCTTATTATTTATCAAATAGACTCATTCTTGTCTAGCAAAATGACAGTGATGTTAAATAAATACCACTACATTGGACAGCACATATACTTTTTTCCTTCACAGTCAAATGAAACATGCTATCCAACCGTGAACTCAAGCCTGGGTGTTCTGTAGATGTGGGAAAGTAGGAGGGAAAAAAGGTTTCATTTATTCCCTCCCACTTTTACCCTGTTCCCATCGTATCAGCACTGACAGAGGAGCAGTCAAGTTGCTGCTTAAAGACAAGAAGTCCAAAAGAGACTGACCTCTACCGCGAGGCCTCTCACGATTCAGAGCTCGTGTACATTGCTTTAGACGCTTGCTAAATGTGATCACAAGGTTTGCGTTTGGACCCCAAATTTTATATTTCTAACAAGTTGCTAGTGATGCCAATGTTGCTGACCCTAGAACCACACTTTGAGAAGCAGGTGCTTAAGCACAAAACTCCACTTAAGGACTCGGGCTTGCCTCCTTCTCACCCTTGGAGTGGCCTGTGCCTAACTTTCCACTGGTGCTGTGTGTGGGGATCTGTCCAGGACACACTGAGGAGGGGCACCTTCCTGATCTCACAGCGGACGTGTCACTGACCTTGCTGAATGAGTGCAGTGTGTTATGTGGTCAGAATACTCTTTTAGTAAAATGAGAACGTGGTGAAAGCACGATGACTGCAGGCCAACGAGAAGACACACTTGAGATACTGAGCCAAAAGAAAATAACCAGCAGGTGTTAAAGAGCTCGTCCGAAACCTCCAGTGCTCTGTCAGAGAGTACGGATTGAAGAATTCATGAGGATAAGACCCAGACTTAACACCCTCCTCCACTGCCACCTTCCCGGTACCCTGCAGTTACGTGATGAACTCTTTTCCACAGTCTCACATCTATTCAAGCTGGTTACTTCACTGCTCCCCCAGGGCAGAACGTCTGTGATTATTTTCACCGAAATTTTAGAACTCTGATCGTCCGCTAATCCATATCCCTTACACCACAAGTCAGACTTGTACTATCTCCAAGGAATCTTGAGTTCCTTAACTATTTACTAGTTGATCCGCAAGACTGGCACAGATCAAAGAGCAGGCATGGAATACACATCTGTGGAAAAAATGAAGGAAGAACTTAACGACATCGAAGTGCCATGTGTTGGTAACCTCAACATATAGATCAATTTACTCTTAGCGCTCAGCTATGCCTCGTAAAGAGTTTTGCTAAATCAAAGAAAAAAAGAAATAATTTAAACCCTTAATATGGTTTTGGAATAATTTAGCCAGATATATCCTTGGAAAATATAAAGTTGAGGGACCCCTGGCCAAGGAACTCTGATGACTCTGCCTGAGCATTTATAAAACTGCTTATATTTATGAATTTTCCCCCTGTTTTCGGCCTTCATTGAACCATGAAAATCATCTCATTTAGCTCCTTTTAAAATCGTACAAGGCACTTGCTACAATAACAAGATTCTGCAGATGAGGAAATATGGGCCATACAAAGCCCTCTGAATTTAGAACACGGATTCCAACCCAGGACAGTCAAAACATCAGCTCCATGTACTTTCTCACTAGAGTATTGCCCGTTGTTTAATAGACCCCAGCATCCCATATGCCAATAGTTTTACTTTTATTTGTACTTCTCCAAAGGAGAATGAAGGAGAGACGAAAGAAATGAATGAATGGCTTTCTAGAAGGTTAGTACATAAGTTACTCCTCACAATTTGATGTCCCATTAAGAGCATAGGATGTCATGCTACTTCGGGGTTTTAGCAAAAATTGAAATTTATGTCCATTTAACCATCAATGATTCACATATCCCCAAAGAGTTTTGAGAATTGGCAGCTCTCGCAAATGACCCTTTAGAAGAAATCAAGACAACTTACAAGCATGTCAGAAACTAGACCAAAGGAGATTCTGAAATCGGCAATGACAAAGCCATCCCAATAGTCTCACAAATCTCTCTCTCTGGAAACCTGGCTGGTTGCTGGAGAAAACAGCAACTTCAAATACACAGTCCTCAGCAGAGACCTCTGCACTTCTGGTCTCCCTGAAGGGAATGGTCTTCCCCCAGATTCCCACCAGGACCTGGATGACCTTTCTCTATGTTTAGGCACTTGCTTTAATGTCACCACCTCCAACAGCCCTTCTTGGACCTAAAAGAAGCCTCACTTTCTGACCTATGACTTTGTATTCTTTTTTTCATTATGTATTGAAATGTTGTAGATCGATATATAAGTACTGTCTCCTCCCTACTAGCAAGCCAGATCTCTAAGGCAGAGCAAGAGTTGCTGTTCACCTCTAATTTCCAGAGTAGTGATTAGTTTATATAAGATGCCCCTAAATATACACTAAATAAACGAGTTAATCTGCAACAAATACCTTAAACATAATGCCCACCATCCTAATAACATTGGTTCCTCCACCTAGCTACCGAAGGCTAACAACTTCTTAATAATTCTGTCAAGAAGTACTTGTCTTATTCATGGGGTTGTCCTCTTCTTTCCTTTACCTCAACCCACCCCACAATTATGCTGGTCTAGATCTCTTCAGTACCATTAGTATTTGCACGGACGGAGTCAGGAAAATGTTCTGATGTGTACAGAAGAATGTCTCGGGATGAGAAATGGCTTTTCCCTCCTTCTCTGGATGATAGCACAGGATCTTTATTAGGTCAGTACCTTGCATGAACCACAAGCCTCTTAGGGAGATAATCTTCCCAGCTCATCCCATTCACCCTTCGACTTAGTGCCACTAGGAAATGATATGCTCTGGCTGTCATCTCTATCATCCTTGTGGAAAAAGTGCAGCTGCCTCTTTCCAACCTCAGTTTTTTTGGGGTCTTTTTATTATCTTCACTTGGGGGGAATTTCTTCTCCTTTCTACTTCTGGGGCCCAGGCCCTTGTCTATAGCTAGGCAAGCATTTCGTCACCAAGCCATAGCTCCAATCAGCATCTTAACTTGGAAATGTTCACTAATGACACCTGTGAATCCGTGGACTAAGCATTCATGTAATCTCCAGGTGAGCACCGCATGAGAGTCAGTGGCAAATACTTTTCGTTTTCATGTGATGACGAAATTCACTAAACCTGATATCAAAAAACTAAAAATGTTTTGACATTGTTTGGAGAAGGTTGTGAGATTTATATACTTGTATAGTCAAAGCCACAGTCGCACAATGAGATTCCTTCCTCCCCCAAATCTATTTTATCCTACAATAGATCTTGTTTTAAAGGTACCTGCACATTTATTGTAGATGACAGACTAATAAAATGAAGTCATTTTAATAAACGCCCTATCAGAATATCCCATCTTCTAATGTGGCAATGTGAAATTTCAACACTGGAGGAAGCATTTAACATTCTGACTATTTTAATACTTTTAATAAATATTTGCAATTCCTATGATAAAACATCCCAGTAGAAAATGCATTTCCTCCAAAATTTATGTGGCTGCTGGCAGGTGGCCATTTTCTAATTTTCTGTCTCACTTACATACATTTATTACAGATTTCTAACTACCCCTTTTTGCTCTTTGGCTATAAGCATGCTGTTTTTTCTGAGTATGAATGTGTGTGGTTAAAACTGAGGGTGGTAAACAAGAGCTTTCTGGTTTGCAAATTGGAGGGCTAGTCATATGCCTTTGGGGGGTCCCCCCACATCTGTCTTTTTCATCTCTACAATACATTATGAATCAAGTCTTCATGATGTACAAGGAATTTGTGAACACTTTCTCTGTTCCTCAATATACTGAAAGGCTGAGGGCAGGTTTATATTTATATATTAAGCTTCGAGCTTACTAATGAAATGCTGCAAAATTTGTGGAATATTTGAGTAATAAGGTTCTGAGAGAGGGAGGGGGAGAGAGAGACAGAGAGAGAGTAATTTCCAGGTTAAGTAAAGTATATTTCAAATACAAAGTGAAGGGAGTTAAGGAGTTTCTGTTGTAAATCTAGTTGTACAATTTTACAAAATAATATTTTAAAGTTTGTTATCACACTTTTATGTGCATTTCTAATCTGGGTTGGACATTTACACACAAAATTAGTGTGTTATACACCTTAAAACTTTCAAAACAAAGCCCACGATTGCTTTTATTTCCTATGTTCTTCCTTCTGACATGCTCAAAAACTAATAGCCCCTTAATCTACATGCTGAATTTTACCAAAAGTCATTTTCATTCTCTAATGAGACAGAACAGAAATCTTAGTATTCTTCAGCCATTTCCTTTCTCTCTTATTCCAAGACTTTCTTGTTCTATCTGTTCCCTGTCTTTATTCATTTCCTCCTTTAATTCATATAGACGCTGCTTTAGTGTATTTGCTAATTGTCAGTAATGACCATGATCATTTAGGAATCATTTAATTGATTCATTCTCTCATTTAGGTCGTCCAATGATCCTACTGGTCAGATGATCATATCAGCCCCAATTTACAGACAAAAAGAGAGGCAGAAAGTGCAAGTGACTTGCCAAAGGTTGTTCAGGTAGGAAGTCTCAGCATTGGGATTCAAACTTGAGAATCTGACATCAGAAACAAGGTTCTGAACCACTCACTAAACTGCCCACCAGCAGTAGCTATTGTAGAAACTTCATAACTCTTTTCCCTGCTTACTTTATCTTATCTTGGCTATTTCTCTTTACATTTTTGTCACTTTCGGCTTACAAAACTCTGAGCTCATATTACAATCTACAAAATTTCTGACGGTAACTTTAGGTCTATCGTTTATTCACTTAGTCACTCATTTATTATTTATTCCATTATGTCATTTATTCGGTAAATATTTGTGAACCACACAAGATGTGCCAGGTAAAGATCAGACACTGTAGCTATGGTGTAGATAAAAATCATCCAAAGTTCTTGCACAGTGGCTGATAAGTAAGGGGATGGTGATATAACATAAACTGCATTGGTGTTTGGTGCTTTGAAACAAAGGAAAGCAGAGGGAAAGACTGAGGGAGAGAGGAATTGTTTTAGACAAGAAAATCAGGAAAGACCTCTGCAGTGAGTAACCTTCAAGTGTAGAAACCAGTGCTGTGAGGGAGGACCCTCTCAAGGCAGGGCGGGGGTGTTGGGAGGAAGCTGGGAGGACATCGTCATGCAAGGGAGAAAGCTAGTGCACGGTGCTGAAAGCAGGGATCTGCTGAGCCTGATGAGAAGCTGGGAGACCAGGGCGGAGACACGAGATCGTGCTGAGAGAGACTGGGGCCTCCGGAAACCACAGTAGGCTCTTGTTAGCCCCATCTACTCGTGTCTCCTTAGGTCCAGCCTCTTCCGAAAAGGGCACGGCCCTTTAACGACGTGCTGCTTGATGTATCTAAAATAGGACATGTCCTTTCCACCTCCCTGACATCATGCATTTGAAAGCTCCTCTTCTCTGACCTCCAAAATCTTCTCATCCTTTAAAGCCTCCTTCTGATGCCACAACCTGCACTGATGAGCCTCTTACGTCGGATCCTACCATAGCTCCCCCTTCTCAACAGGAGAAAGGCAACACTGTTGAGGAAGACCTCTGAGGTCAGACAACCTCAAATTGAATCTCGACGCACACTTTGCTGGCCGGGTTCAACAGAGCAGATGAAGACATCTTTCAAAATTTCAGTTTGGTTTTGCTATTTTTAAAGACAGCAGTAACAGAACAATCTCATAAGGTTTACAGAAAGTGAGTGAGATGGTCCTTGCACATAGTAAAAATCCAATAAATTTTAGCTTTAAGTTATTTTAAAGGATTTCTGAGATCTAGTGGCCTTTCTTGATAACCCTAGTAACATGCTCTTGTATTGTGAGCCTATGCTGTTGTTTTCTTCAAGCACTTTGGGGGGCAAGGACCATATCCAGAACATCATAGTATTTCCTTCCATGGATGCTATTAAAAAGAGTTAAAAGAACTTGGTATCCAAATCACCACTTTAGTATTTCATCTAAAATGTTTAGGTATAAATGATGGAAGGATTTCAAGAAGCCTAAAAGCAAGTGTTTTTCTTCTTTATAGGAATGCTGAGATAAATGGCTTAGGAAGAATAAGCATGTAGAAATTATCTTTATGACCCTGGTGCAGGAAAAATTCCTGCCACAAGACAGAAAAAGTAATAAACTAGAGAGAATTTGAATTTATCATCATTAAATTTTGATTCATCAAAACTGAGTAAAACGAGAAGGTAAATCTTACAAGAAGATATTTGCAATGTAATAATCAGTAAGGTTTTGTACCCAAAATTTCAGTAAAACAGTGCTGAGTTTACAAAGATATATGCCTACAGTAAAAATAGGATAAAATAGAAATTTTACAGAAAATACTATATAAATTGGGAATTAACCAATGAAAAATGATAAAAATCTTTTGTATGTGAGGAAAAGATATTAAAGACCTCAGCTAGGTAATGTTCTATCAGGTAAAACTTGATACAACAAGTTGGAAAAAGATTTGGTATCAGTTTGTGAATTTGAACATTGCTTTATGGACCAGCGGCTCTGCTTCTAGTTAGGTGAATTTGAGAAATTCTTTCTCATGCATGTTAGGAGATAGGTACAAGGCTGCTCATGGAACACTGATGATTAGAGAGAAATCCTACAAATAGCCCTAGAGTTCTTCAAAGAGACAACAAATATTAAGGACTGAATTGTGTTCCCCAAAATCCATTTGCTGAAAACTCAATACCCAATGTGATTGGATTTGGAGATGATGAGGAGGTGAAGTCCTAAAAGAATAGAACTCAAGTTGTTTTAAAAAGAGGAAAAGACATCAGTGGTAGGCAAAGAGAAAGGTCAGATGAGGACAAAATGAGAAGACAGCTGTGTGCAAGCCAGGGAGAGAGGTTTCCCTAGAAACCAACCCTGTCTTTACCTTGATCTTGGACTTCAGCTCTCAGAACTGTGAGAAAATAAATTTCTGTTGTTTAAGCTACCTAGCATGTGACATTTTGTTATGGCAGTCCTAGCAGACTAATCTGACACATAAGCTATTTATGACATATACACAATGGAACATCATATAGCAGTAGGAGTGAATAAACAACAACTACACCCAGCGAGGTCATGAATCTTATTTACTGATAAAATCATATCATAAGAGACCATATTCAACACTATACCATTTTTATACATTTTAAAAATAACAAACCATATGTAGTATTTAGGGACATATACATATGGATTCAGACAATTTTTAAAGCAAGGAAATAGTGAGCATACAGTTAAGGATAGTGGCAAGATTGCAGGGTAAGAGGAGGAAGACTTGTAGAAATGAGGCAACTGTAAATGTTAGTTTTCAAGTCAGATAATGAGTTTATAAATATTCATTGTATTATTTTCTTCAAATGTATTTATAGATAATATGATTGTAAGTACTAATTGATATGTAAAAGAGACCAATAACAGTGCTTCATTGGGATGGGGAAGTGTTTTAGGTCATTGAATTTGCCGTAATAAAACACCATAGGCTGGGTGGCTTAAAGTAGAAGTTTATTTCTCACAGGATTAGAGGCTGAAAATTTCAAGATCTAGGTGCTAGCAGGTTCAAGGTATAGAGAGGCCTGTTTTCTGATTCATGGGTGAACCCTTTTCATTGTGTCTTCACGTGGCGAAAGGCACACACGATCTGTCTCTTTTACAAGCTCTCTTGTGAAGGTCTCTTTTACAAGGCACTGATCCCAATCATAAAGGCTCCATCAGCACAAGCACCACGTGAAGGCGCCACTTCCTACTCCTGTCACTTTGGAGATTCGGATTCAACGTAAACTTTTGAGGTAGACACAAATACTCAGGCCACACCATCAATATATGTAGCTTCCAAATTTTCAAAATGTGTGATTACTCTCTTTTCCTTTTGCAACCTTTAGCTTCCTTTTCTTCTTTTTTCATTTACCTTTATTCTTTAGAAAATTTAACATTAGAGAAATAGTGAATTTCATTACTTTCTGTTATGGAAAAATATCCTGTTAATATAACAGGTGTGCGAGAGCACAATACTCAGAATTGATTTTAGTGTAAAATTAATTCTCAGTTACTTATAATATTTAATTTGTGTATGCAAAGTACCCCAGTCACTGAAAAGATAATTGACTTTTCTCTGAAGTCTCTCAGTCTACATATTAATTTCATCTTCTCTCTCAGACCCACACAGTCATTGGAACTCATTGGTATTATCTGTGTGTACTTAGAGGAGTTGCAATATCAATAAGTTTGTCAAACATCATCATATCTGGTCTGTTGGGCAGAATTTGTTTATGTTATCCCAATTCTATAACCGTACAACATTGAATAACTGCCTTCCAACAATGTATGGATTCTTTTCTATTTTACAAGTCACATTTGCCTTGGAAGATTAGGTGTTCCTGTAAAATAGCTACATTAAAATACTGTAGCAAAGTCTCTAGCAGCCAAAGAAGCAAATTTTCTGGTGCCTGATCATTTTCTTTAAATTACATTCTAAAAGTATTTATTAATGTATCACATTCCTCACAAAGTTATGGGACCACAGCACATATATAGAATAGACAGAGTAACTATTTTTAAGGAATTTTCAATATGATGTATGTATTAATATGAGTTGAGTCTGTTTCGGGGCTGAAGTGTGATATTTTCATACACTAAAACATTACATTTTGGTGATAGGTTTTTGCCACTTTCCTGTCCTAAAATCTTCACAAGCAAACTGTCGATCATACCACATGGAATGTCTTATGACAATCATTGACACATTTAGCTTTAATTAGAAAGTTTCGTGTAAGATGTCATTCCAAAAGCAGTTTGGGTTGTTAGATTATTATTATTACTTTATATTTTTCTTCAGGAACTATGTTAAATATGAAGCATTACTTCAGTATTATAAATTCAGTGACTCCCATCAATATGACAGTAACTAGCTTGGAAAATCTGATGGTTGAAATTAAGTTTATTTTTCCTAAACTTCAACCCATTTTGTTGGTAGGCTGTGTCTGAGGAGGAAACACTAAGGCAATGATGGGATGTTCACACCACCAGAGGGATCATAATGAAAAGAGTTTCTTTTGCAGATGATTCTTAGGCTTACGATGCACTAATTTCTCTTTTAAAATAAGAATTTCTTCTGTTCCTTCATTCAATAAAGTTCATTTTTCCTCTGATGCTAAATCAGTACATCCCAAAGGCACGAATGCAAAAGCAGACTTTCATATTCTCTAATTATCTTTGGCGGAATTAGTATCATCAAAAAAAAAAAAATCCCAGAGAAATCAACTGACACAAGTAGAACAGGAAACGGTATGTCATTTAAAAAGTCATCTGTTGTTGAGACCCACCCAAAGAGGCACAGAGTTTGGAGTGAGTACTTTCCCTAGAGATCACACTAGGGTCTATGGGGAGAAAGAATAAGAGGAAAAGACCCAGTGCCAGGTCTCTCCATTGTCTGACTGTGTTATGGTAAGGAGCCTTTGATGTTGGCACAGCAGTATGTGTGGTGCTTTGCAGCTGGTTTATCTATGCCCAAAGAACCACCATTCTCAGGTTTGCGAGTCTTGGCATTTGGATTTAGGCCTAAATTTTCTGTGAACATGCATTAATTGTCACTGTGGGACATTGCACCAGGTAGCAATCAAAGTTGCTCCTTCCTTGAAAATTGACCACCATCACTTGGGGAGTCCCATCAGGCCTTTTATGTTCTTTTGTAATGAATTTTCATTTAATTTAATTTTTACTTTTCTTGGGTGATCTGGAATCCATAAATTTAAAGAGGAAGGCTGCTGGCCATTATGGGAGCTGTAATTCAGTCCACAGGAGGTCTTGATAAAATGTATACTAGCTAGAACTCGATTCCCACAACTTACGTTTATCAGAAACTATATACAATTACAACCGAGTAATGTCTATTTTTTCTTGCATTATCCTATCTATAATGATAACAAAATCATGCTAATCCATTCCGTTTTTTTTTTTCCCTTGGTGACACTGAACTGAATAGCCCCTCCAGCTAGCCTCTTACATCAAAGTGCTTATTTCCTGTCATGCCTCTTAAGAATAAAACTGGATTCCACTCTTTGGCACACTCTAATCTTTCCATTTCTATTACAATACTTCATTATTTTGCCTAACTCATTGCTTTTTAGCTTTGAAGAAGGGTAGAAGTAGAAAACACTTGAATTCAGTCACCTCTGGCAGGGAGGGTTGGTTCTTCCAAATATTTCAGCTATTTCCTCCCTGCTGGCTTGCTATCATGTCTGTGTTTCTGCGAGGAGCAGATAGGAATCCACGCCCTCCCACCCTAGGCATCATAAATATCTTTCAGATAATAGATAATTCACCCGATCTTGTGCGTTCCTGTGCACTTAAGAGATTCTCACTGTGTTGAGAAAAATGCATTTTGATTTGAGGCATTTCTGCATTTTATAGGGGTGCTAAATTATATCCCTATAATGGCGGGCAAACTAAAAACTTCTCCCATTACTACTAAATGTCAGCTTTATCTCTTTCTTTCCCCATTCTCTAACATCAAAAGAAACATTTGAAAAACTACTCAATTCAATAAACAGCAGTATTCCCTATATGTAACTTCATGTTTGTGATATTAAACAAATGTGTGTGGGCAACATGAACTACATGTAGATGTGTAAAGTGAAGGAATATATTTATTAATTCTAAATATTTGAAAGGAAATGTGAACCTCTGCACAAAGCAGTCTAGTCCATTTTGGTATGCTCTAAAGATTAAAAAATGTGTCCTTTACTGAACTTATACAATCTTGGGTCAAATTTACTAGGTTTAATCTTGCCCTCTGAAGCTGACCTGTCAGTTACGTTTTTCTTTATAGGATATTTTCTCGAATTTTGATATTTTTGTCAGATTTTTCTTGAATCTCCTGTCTACAGTCCCTGTGTGATTTCTTTTTCATTCATTCTGGATCCTTCACAGTCCTGATCAGCTATTCTCATAGTGTATAGACATTAGGGTGGCTTTCTACTAGAGAACATTTAAATACTGTCTTATGTTGGTTTCCTGTGACAGAAACCTGGGTCAAAGCCTCAGTTTACACAGTGTATTTGG
>PVJO010016421.1:0-42018 GCA_004026905.1 Hystrix cristata
TTTTTTATCTGTTTGTGTTTTTGAGGCAGGGTCTCACTGTGTAGTTCAGGCTGGCCTTCAACTCACTAGGTAGCTCAGGCTGGCCTCGAATTTGAGGCGATCCTCCTGCCTCTGCCTCCCCGGTGCTGGGATTATAGGTGTTCACCACCATGCCCAGCTTGGTTTGGTTTTTTGAGACAGAGTCTCATTACACTGCCCAGGCTGACCTTGAATTCTCATCCTCCTGCCTCAGCCTCCAGGAGTGCTAGGATTGCAGGCATGTGGCACTATGCTTTTTGTGTGTGTGGAGGGGGTACTGGAGAGTTGATCCAGGGCTTTCATATTGAGCTACATCCCCAGTCATTTTCTGAGACAAGGTCTTGCTAAATTGCCCAGACTGGGCTCCAACTTTCAATTTTCCTGCCTCAGCCTCCCCGAGTTAAACGGATTACAAGTGTGCTCTAGTTGGGCAGGCTCTACTTTAATTTTTAATAATGTCTGTGTTTAACAACAGGATCACAAAATACCTAAACATTTTAATAATCAGGTTTTTTGAGCCGCATAACCTGCCACCAGCACACCACTCCCTGTGCATGAAGGAATATCAGAGCATCTTGGCAGAAAGGTAAGAGGAGAAAGGAAAAGCAATGAAATATTATGTTATGATAAAAATAGAGCAATGTGGATACAGATCATTCTTCCTATAAGTTAATGCACATCTGCAGAATGATTATACTCAATACTGATTAACGGATCAACATCTTTTGTTCCAAAAGTTTGAGAAATACTTGTTAGATCTCATCTCTCCTGGATTCATAAAGTACATTTTGTTTATTTATTTTTGGTTTTTTGAGACAGGGTCTCGCTATGTAGCTGAGACGGGCTTTGAACTTACTTTGTAACTCAGGCTGGCCTAGGACTTATGGTGATCCTCCTGTCTCAGCTTCCCAAGTGCTGGGATTATTGGCGCACACCACCACCCCTAGCCTGCTACCAACTTTTAAAGTGAAGTTATTGGACTAATTCTCTAGAAAGATTTACAACTGCAGAGCTTCTTAGACGTTTTGTACAAAGTGTTTATAGTGTCTATGTGGCCATCATCAAATAATAACCAATAAAATCTCCATGAGGAATGAAACAACAGGGAATAAGATAAAACCTTGTATGTGTTTATCCAAACATTTACCAAGTTCCTACTATGTCTGAGGGCCTAGGTATCAATCCGAAAAATGAAAGATTAGGAAGATGCAGATTAACAGCTGTGCGTGGGAAGTGCCTGAGATCACACAGGAAGGGTTGTGGTCCATGTCAAATAGGCTGTACTCTTGGAGCCATGAGAGGAACGATGGTTTGCAGAGGCAACTACTGCAGCAGAATAAGGCTGCTGCAGCCTTATTCAGGTGGGTGGCCAACCCTGAGTCAGGATAGTTCTGGGAATCATCATTCCAGGCACTTGGAACAGCGAGATTATGTGCTAAGGACACGTCCAAGATAATACAGAGATGCAAACCTGTTCCAGAGAGAAAAGCCATGGAAGAAGCTGCATGGATTACCGTGAAGATGAGGAAATTCGGGGATGTAGTTATAGTCCAAGAGTGACGTGACTTTCACGGTCACAGTGGAAAGGTCACAGACAAGACAGCAGGGTCTGAGGGAGAAAGCTGGAGGGAAGCACTCTGTAAGATATACAATATAAGGAAGAATTACTTAGCAATGACGGCTGATTAAAAACAATGATTTTAGTTCTTAGTTACCTAGAAGTTTGTAAGCCAAGGCTAGGTGAGCACCGAAGGGCATGTTACACAAGGAATCCAAGCATCCATTGTGAGAACTGGGAATCAGTTCAGGCCTGGAGTTCCTCCCCAGTTGAGTTGTTTCTGTTATACAGGCATAAAACACACACCTGTATCACCACTAAACTCCAGTGACACCTAAATAACCTGTGCATGGACGTAGAATTATTCCTCAAACCAACAGACTATTTGGATAATAGTTACATTACGGGGCATTTATGATCATTCATTATTCATTGCAGAGATAACATTTCATTGCACCAGGTTTGCATCTTATACCAGAGAAATATTCAGATTATATACTTAAGAATGTACCTACTGCATAGGTATAAAACAAAACCTTTAGCCAGGCATGGTGGTAAAGGCCTGTAATCCCAGCAATTGGCAGTCTGAGGCAGGAGGATTTCTGTAAATTTGAGGCCAGCCTGGGCTACACAGCAAGACCCTGTCTCAAAAAACAAAATGAAACCAAAAATCTTTGACTGAAAAAAAAATTGACTGCAATTTACAAACAGAATGTAAACTGTATGAATTTATCAGTTTTTCCTTCATTTGTCAATATGCACACTCTTTCTTTTTTCTTCAGGGCTGAGGACCAAGCTCAGGGCCTTGTGCATACTAGGTAAGTGCTTTGCCACTGAACTACACCACCAGCCACTATATACCCATTAAAAGACAAAAACAAAAGGCTTCTGTTGTATCTAAAGCTATTGATTAAGTACTATCTGTGCATAGTTTTAATTGACTGCAGCTTTTACTTTAAGGTGATGTTATCATCAGGATCCAAGTCTAGTGTTGGAAGAGGCTGTTAGGGTTAAGTTTAACTCAGAGCTACTGCAGATGGGTTCTGAGGACTCAATGCTTTTTTTTTTGGTGCTGGGTCTCAAACTCAGGGCCTTGAGATTGCTAGGCAAGTGCTCTACCACTTGAGCTAAATCCCCAATCCACCCCAATGCATTTTTAAAAGTGACACCTGTAAAATGCCAATTTGTAATCAATGCTGTAAAAAATTTTAAGTGTTTTGAAAATTAACTTATGTTACAAATACTTATGTAATGTGTTTACAAATAAACATTTAGCATGTTTTTTACTTTTATAAAAAATAAAATTACATTTATGGGTCTTGAGGACCCAGGAATAGTACATATGAAACTGAGTTGGTAGAAGCTGCAGATTAAACCAGACAAGGAGGTGGTGCATACCTGTAATCCCAGCACTTGGGAGGCTGAGGCAGGCGGATTGCTGCAAGTTTCAGGCCAGCCTGAACTACATAGCAAGACCCTATCTAAAAAAACAAACAAAAACCAAAAAAAATTAAGTTTATTCTCTTCCTTTAACGTATGTTAATTACAGAATTTTTGGAGAAACCCAAATGTTTCAGCATTGTCCTGAACACCTTGGTACATTTCCTTCCTGTCCTTTCCAACACTATGTTTGTCTGTTGTACATATTTGTGATTATATTGTATCTGCATTTCGTGTCCCACTTCTGAAGGAAAAATAATTTCCTCTGTTCTTAGGAACTACATAATAATCCATCTGGTAGATTACTGTTTATGCCAAGCATTTTCTTGTGCAGACTATTGATGGTCTTACAGTGAGTTCTAGCCCTTGAACATGGCAGTGTGAACCATCATTATAGTGTAGGTGCTGCAGTTTTGGGCAATTGTCTTCTAGGCCTAATTTGTAGCTACTGAGTACAAAAAGGCTGGCGGCCTTATAACCTTCCTTGTAAAGTCTTTGCAACAGGCAGTGGTCCATCTGCACGGCTCAGGCAGCACCAGGCTAGATCTGCCAAAATCCTACACCACGCCAGTTTTGTTTTCGGCACATCTCTTCTCACTCTCAAGTTGCTGTTTTCTCTTGGATGGTGCTTGGTACAACTGCCTGGAGGGTGGAGGCCACCGAATGGTCCTGTTTACTGTGCAGGACACTTGTGTTCACACGACTCTACGCACCTTCCTTGTGGGCAGGTGTTACAGCTTTCGAGAGAGGCTCACATAAAAGCCTGCACAATAGCATGTGGATGAGGGCGTGGGACCCCACAGGGTCCTCCAGGATCATACATATTAGGGGACAAAGACCCAGTGGGAAGGAGCTGGGACAAATCTGCGTATGATTTACACATTTAATTCATGTAGATAATGACCAAGACTGTTTGTAAAACACCTCCCTCTCCCAGAGTTAAGAAGGGTGAGTGAAAACATTTATGATACAGCTAGCTTTAAGGACCAACATTTTAGTGGTTTATTTTCCAAGCCAGATTTATTCATTTATCAACTCAACAAATTATGTGGCTTCACACTGAGCTGTACCTTCAACACATATTTTTTGAGACAGAGCTTTGAGAAGTCACTAAATTGCCCAAGATGAGCTCAAATTTGTGGTCCTCCTGCCTCAGCCTCCCAGAATGCTGGGATTACAGGCCTGTGCCACTGTGCCCAGTTTATCAGATAGAGTTTTACTGGCTAGAAGAGGGTGGAATGTATCAGAGGGTTGGGCAAGGGCGGCAGGAGAGCAGGGATGGTGTTCCAGGGCGAGGGCTGGCATCAGTCATGATGTAGCGGGGGCATGGATCAGGACCAGTGTCCTAATAGCGCCATGCTGGACAGCCTTAGAAACATCACCCAGGCAGGGAGGGGTGCGGGCCTGCAGTGCCAAGGCGAGCACACAGCTACCAATGTAAAGCTGACAATCGCCGGTACTCCACTGCACAGGACAACAGGTGCTCCTAGAACGAAGCCAGCAGTAGGGCATGGGGGTGCACACCTGTAATCCAAGCTCTCAGGAGGCCAAAGCAGGATGATCACCGTGAGTTTGAAGCCAGTCTCAAAAAAAGCCAGTAGTGAGTTCAAGGCCAGTCTGGACTACAGAGTGAAACCTTGTCTCAAAAAAAAAAAAAAAAAAGCCAGGAGAAGGCCAAGGGAACAGAACTCTAACATTTACATGGTGGGTCTAGAAGAGGAGCTAGCTGAGAAAGTGGAAACTGGAAAGGGTGGCTAGGAAGCATGGAGAAAAACCAATAAAGTGTCAAGACAATAAAAAGAATGCAGCCGTTCCTTGTGGAAGACTTTTGAAAATCATTTTACAGTTCTGGGATGAAGAAAAAGGTGGCGGTGGAGTCGACGGGGAGGTTTAAATAGCTTCTTCCCCTTCTGGGCTTCTCAGTGTCTTGTCCACTCACTCCATTGGGCTGCAAGGGCAGACTCTGGGCAGCTCTGCAGGTGTGTAACACGCAAGCGGAGCTCTCCACAAGCACGGTACCCAGCAGCTGTGGCACAAGATGGGGCACCTTTCAACCAAACCCCATCTCCGTTGATGACTGGCTTTTTTTTCTTCTAGTGCCTCTTAATTCTCTTGCAGAGGTTTTTCACTGCAGATATAATAATGACGGCAGTAACAGAGTAGTGTACCGAAGTATAGCAACTCTACCTTTGAAACAGTAAAATAGGTGTCTACATCTCACTCCCCGAAGAGTCAGCATTTGGCAGCCTGGCTTCCAAGCCCAGCCCTTCACCACTGATTTTACCACTTTTCGCCAGACCTGAGCAATTTCTTGGGCCATTATCTTGCTCATAACTAACTCAGTTTTCTGTTAGAAGTCACTCTTTGTTTTGAGGTACTGAGGATGGAACCCAGGGCCTTCGCGCATTCTCAGCCCTTTTTTATTTTTTGAGACAGGGTCTCCCTAAGTTGCTAAATTATCCAGGCTGAGCTGGAACTTGGGATGGTCCGGCCTCAGCCTCCCACAGTGCTGGCATGACAAGCCTGAGCCTCCGCCCAGGCCAGAGGCCACACTCAGCTGCTCACAGGAGCCAAGAAACTCTAGCTTTGGCTCCAAGAGTTCCTGAGAAGGTGATCTAATTCACCCACATGGAGCCGGCCCAATGACCTTGCGAGCTCCGCGAACTGTCACCTTGGTCGCGCTGGAGTCCGCACCGCTGTCCCTTCACTCCGGTGGCCCCGGGCTCACCCGCGGGGTCGCCTTCCTCAGCAGCAAGGCGGGCACTGCTCAGCTGGACGCTGGCCCCCGAGTCCCTGCGGGCAAAGACTGCCCCGCACACCCGGGACACCCCGAGCGCCCGTGCCGCGCCGCGTCACTGGCCCGTCCGCAGGCGCAGAACGGACCCCACGCGGGGGGCGCGCGCGGAAACGCATCGGCGGGGCGTGGCCGGCGCGGCGGGAAGGGGGCGTGGCCGGGAACCCGCGCGCCCACTCCCGCCCCTCCCCTCCGCCCCCCGCCCCGCCGGCGGCTCCGCCCCCGAGTGACGTCACTGCCCAGGCCAGCGGGCGCCATTTTGAAAGTGGAGTCGCCTGCCGCTGCCGCCCGCCGCCGCCGTCGCTGTCGTAGCCGCTGCCGTCGCCGCCGCCGCCGGCGCCGGGGAAAGAGCACGAGCGGGGGAGCCCCGGAGTGGAAGCCCACCATCCCGCCGGCGAGTCCGCTCGCCCCTCCTCCCGTTGCCGGCCCTCGCCCCCGCCCCCCACAGGTGCCATCCGCCGCCATCCGTGCCCTCGACCCCCCCAACCCCAGGTGAGGGGGGTGAGTTCGGGAAGCGGAGACCCGAGGAACCCGGCAGGGTCACCATTTGCAGCGCGACATGGCAGGTACGGGAGAAATGGCCCTCGCCCACGGCTCGGGCGCGCTTCCTTCTTTCTCCCTCCATCACCCCCTAGCGACCGCCGGGCCGCGCGTGCAGCCGCCGAGCCCCTCGGGTTGCTCGGCCGGGGCGGCTGCGGTGGGGGCGGGGAGGCGGTGGGCGCGGCGGGGTGGGCGCGGCGAGGGCGGGGGGCCGAGCCGCGGCGGGGCGGGGCGGGCGGCGGCGCGGCGTGGGTGGGGCGCGCGGGGGCGTGCGGTCAGGCGGCGCCGGGTCCTCGCGGCCCCTTCACCCTGCGTGTCCCGGCTCCTCTGCAGGGCTTCCTTCATTTCACTCCTGTTTGCCCTGGTGCAAGCCTTCTTGGGTATAGTCGGATGTGTTTGGCACTGAGAGGGAAGAGCGCTTTGCAAGTTAAGGTACAATGGAGGCATGCATGGGTAGCCCCCACATCACCACCCCGTGCTGTGGGTACTTCTATTTTTGAGGCTGCAGACCTAAATTTTTCTTTTTTCCGAAGGAGCTCCCTTCTGTTTCTCATCCTCTACGACCGAAGAGTGGAAGGCCTTTAATTCAGAGCAAGTTGCATGAAAAACAGAATTTGAACTTTCCGTTTTGCATGTTAGTTTTTGTGCAGATGTTCTTTTCCCGAAAGGGTTTCGTGAAGTTAGTAAAGATAGTTGTGGAGTTTAGTGATATAAATAGCCAACGGAAGTGCGGTTTTGTAAAAGCTTGCAAAAAAAAAAAAAAAGTATGGCGAAAACTAGGTTGGAAATACTTAGCAGGGAATGGGGTTGAAGAGAAGTAATTCCTTTGAGAATTATTTTTGTACATTTTGATGTTGCAGATACCTTCCTTCAACTAGTAAAATCAGTTCTACGTCCATGGATCCAGGACATATTTTTCCATTTCTTCTTCAGTGCTTGGACATGAAGTAGACATTCCAAGATTAAATCAGTTTTCACCATCATGCCCCCCCATCCCACATTTAGATAGATAGTAGAACCTTTAAAAAAGTTAAGCCTAGTGATTGACTTGCAGTTTGCTGTTAACAAGTTGCTCTTGACCTTGTTGAATAATGAAATGAGGTTAAAATTGTTTTGCACAGGACGATGACAAATTAGGAAAATGCATTCTTTGTCGGGCCTTTTGGCTTCTTAGGGATAAGGTGAAGGGAGGCAGAACAGGCTTCCTCTAAGTCTGTGCAGCATTCATTTCGTTCCTTTTCCTGTCTATCTGGAGCCCGTGATTTGCTGGTGATGAATGTACAGGAATGAATGTCATGCTTGCTGGGTGTGCATTCTGGCGATAAGGTTCTTGGGAATCATTACTCCATCGAGGCAGTAATGCTCCCGAAGTATCCTCTTCCTTCTGCGCTTCGTGGTAGTTTAATCTTATGTCTGCTGCAGGTTTTTTGTACGCTTAAAGGAAAACTCTACCTTTTGCTGTTTACTTTTTACTGGTAAGTTTTGCTTGAATGTAACTGTTCTATATTCAAGGGAAAGGGAAAATGAAAGAGAAGTTTGAAATATATACTATAGAAGATGTATGTCTTTAAATATTGTGGACCTGAAATCTTGTTTTTAATGGGCTGCCAGCTATTGGGAACCAACCTTTTTCCAAATGTGCGCACTTGATGGTGGTGGTTGTACCAGGCTGTTAGGATCATGCCAGCCATGCATACCATCACTGTGTTTATGAGAGTAAACGTGAACAGAACTGTTTTAATTGATATGTTTTCTTTTTCCAGGAGCTGGAGGAGGGAATGATATTCAGTGGTGTTTTTCTCAGGTGAAAGGAGCAGTAGATGATGATGTAGCAGAAGGTAAGAAAGGATTTAATGCAAAACTTGAATAATAGACTCTTTTAGAAATCTGAATGACTGAAGGATTTCCTTGAACCTGAGTTTAAGAGTTTAAAGACATTTTGTGTTTATTGCCCAAGAAATAAAAAAAGTTTTAAAAAGGCACCTTTCTGAAAAATAGCCTTAAGTCTTTTGTGTTTTATGCCTTATTCAATTTTTTTTCCTTAAGTGAGATGCATTAAATTATGATAGCTATACAGAGCCATCACAAGAAAGCTCTGAGGCCATATGATAAAGCTTTCCTTGTTATATAACTTGTACATGAAACAGTTGGTGTCAGAGTTTCGTGTTTGTGTGTTGTTTTTACATAATCAACCCTTAGCTCAGGAATGCTCCTCACACCATCTTTTATTTTTATCAGAGGATTTTAGGTGGTTTTGGACTTGCCTACTTTGAGAATGTGGTATTGATTGGCATGTTCTGTGAAGATATGCTGGCTCAAGTTACTCATTTTATCTTGCAGGGATTCATGTAGGTGGTTAAAATAATGCTGTGAACATACAGCTTGCCTCCTGGGAAACATACTTTATGTGCAGTTAGAAACGGATCAGTCTTAATTTTTTCCCCCAGGTTTGTTTATTATTTCAAAAGTTCATCTAAAGTTTTGAAACTTCAAGGTTTTGCATTTATTTGAAATGGTCTTAGGAGGTGGAGGTATTATTTCCACAAAGTGCTCGTATTATTTCATTGTTCAAGAAGTTTGTCTTTTTAGAGCTACTATGTCTTGAGTGACAGTATGAATTTTCTAAACAAAACTCAGGAAGCGGAGACACTTCTGATTTTTAAGAATTTGTCTAGTAAGAGTTTATACATTGTTGTTTAGATTGTGTTGTCTTTGTATGAAGATCATACTCTGACCTCCTGCCTGGCTGTTTGTGCGGAGGATTTTTCTAGGTGGTGGCATTGTGTTGGGCCAGCGGGATGTGTGGTACAGTGTTTGCTGGTGTCTGTGTCGATCTTCATGAGGTGTCTGATCAGGGCGTGGTGAATTCTACAGAAAGCCACTGGGCAATCGTTAGACGTGTTGCACATTGCAGAGCTCTCCCACTCTCTTTTCTCTTGGGTCCCCATCCATTTTTCACATGAGAGACCAGGAATTTAAAGAAGTGGAGCGATTCACTGATGGTCACACAATAATGAAGGTTTCTGTGGAAGCACATGGTGTTTGACTTGTCTAGCGAAAAAAGGGAGGAGTCACATATTAGTCATTTTGTAACTCCATTACCTGTTGAATAGTAGGCAAAGACTGGATCTTAATTCTGTGCTTTTGTGTAATACCAAGTTATGAAAGTGCTGTAGACTTGGAAAACATTCCTTGGTTGAATTCTATTTATTCCCTTTATCAGAGGTCTCCTAAATGCCGAACATGCAGTGTCTAGTGTATAAATTCCACTCAGGGAACTCATAGTTTGCCTATTATGCACCAGGGAGAAAGACCATGTAGGTTTTATTTAATCAGGAAAAATTAGTCTTCCAAACTGAACATCATTTACCTAACTGAACCAGTTGATTGTTTTGATATTCTGTGTATGATGAATCAGTAGCATTAGTTCTTGTCTGCTGATACTTAGTAGCTGCATTTTACTGCTGATTCATTGAATAATCTTAAGGTCATTAAATATTGTTAATGTTCAATAGCATCTTAATGCTTAATCTTCTTAGCATTTTAAAATGGCAAGATTTGATGTGTATATTCTAATAACATGATTTGTTCTTGTATTTACATTTCTACCAGTATTTTATGTATAAAAAGCTTCCAGTTTTAAATTGTACTGCTTTGAAAATTTCGCATATTGTAGTTTGCGTATCATTACCTATTTTTATTTTACTAGGAAAAGATTTGCTTTTCTGAAGTAAGAGTATTCATACATTTCCCTCAGGTTTAGAGCAGCGCTGGTGAACCTACAGCACGCGTGCAACAGCAGGCTGTGTCATTGAAAGCTCTGAAAGATTCACCATCGCTGGTTTAGAGTATAGCCTTTAAACAGATTACATCTTGTTCAAGCTTTAGCTTACATCTCCTGTTTTCTGTTAATGATACAACTTCATTTCTTTTCCGTCAGAGATTTCACATTGTCTCTCTCCCCTTTGGTGTCAAGTCAGCTGCGGGGCATACTATTTTTCCTTCTGTAATGCTTTACTTTTCCCTATTGCTTTCCCCTTTGTTCAATCTCATCCTGTTTGTAATCTGGTTTGTAGTTACTGCTTAAATGATTTCTTCTTTCTTTGTCTGATGTTTCCCTTTTAAATTAATCTTACGTGCAGGCCAGGCGTGGTGGCCCATGCCTGTAATCCCAGTAGGGAGGCTGAGGCAGGATGATTGCCTCAAGTTCAGGGCCAGCCTGGACTACACAGCAAGACCCTGCCTCCAAAACAAAACAAAAAAAATCTTACACGCAGTTCCAGTTTGGGTTATTTTTCTCAGAAATCTTCAATAGATCACTGTATCCACTTCGGCCTGCAGTGTATAACATATCTTCAGTATGACTCCGACTTCTCTAAGTTTGTTTGCTTCCGTGGCTAATGACACAACTAAATGGATACTGTACTTCAACTGTGCACTTACTTTGCTTTTTCCACTGTGATATACCTAACGTCTTCTCACAGTTCTGTTATTAGAATTCTACGCAGTGTTTCAAGCCATACCTGTAACTCTTAATTCACCCCATATATATATACATGCCCTTCCCCCCATGGTTTTGGCCATTGAATTCAGGGCCTCACTCATTCTAGGCAAGTGCCGTACCCCTGAGTTATATCCCCAGTCCTTTTTTAAATTTCAGAACGTACAGTCCTGCTCAGTTGCCCAGGCTGGCCTTGAACTTGCAGTGATCCTGCTTTAACCTCCCAACTTCCTAAGTAGCTAATATCATAGGTGTGTGCTACCACGCTCAGCTGGAAAATACTTTTTAAATCTTCCTTTATATTGCTTTGTTACATAGATGTCATGTTTAGTGCCCCAAACCTCCACTATTTTTCTGTAAACCTAGTGCTGGACTAATTTATTTTTGTGCTTTATGCAGAGTGTCCTGTATAAAGTGCTGTACCTAGAACAATCCCTGGCACACAGTGCATGGTTTGTTTTGTTTTGTGCTGGGGGTCGAACTCAGGGCCTTGTGCTTGCTAGGCAAGCACTCTAACCAGTGAGCTAAATCCTCAGCCCCACAGTGAATGTTAAATGTTCGTTGAATAAAATAAGCTCATTGTTATCTTACTAGGTTTTGAAAGGGGAAGAAAATGGATGAAAAGTAGGATGATTGAGATGTACTTCTGGCGGTCATGGCTCTGTTTACTTGGCAGCCTTTATAGCTGGATTGCTGATGTACAGTTGTGTAATACAAAGAAAACAGGAGATCTTGGGCTTCTTCCCTAGCCCTGACATGAACCAGTGTGTGTCACTTTAAGTATTCTGGGTTTCTGTGTGCTTAGACGAAATGACAGGACTGGATTAGGTGATTTCTGCTGTTTCTTATACTCTGTTCTTGTTAGTTCCTAGAGATGTCTTAGAAGCAGCCCAGTATTGTTACTGCTGCCAAGTACAGTTGAGATTTGGACTCAGTAGAGGCCTTAATTTAAAACTAAGTCTTCACTGGACTCATACAAGGCTCAGAATTTTATTATTAAGTACCTTACAGAGCTAAAACAGAAACAACATTCAATATATTATTATTGTCTTTTGGTCTGTATAGGCTCTTCTGTGAGCAGTTTTCATTTTAATCATGTTATGGTAGCAATAGTGATATGTCATTTTAAGTCACTCAAGTGGCTTACACCTGTAATCCCAACACTCTGGGTGGCTGAGTCAGGAGGACGACAAATTTGAGCCCATCCTGGGCAATTTAGTGATTTAGTGAGACCTTGTCTAAAAATAAATTAAGAATTAAGAAGGGCCTTGGGTGTAGCTCAGTGCAAACAAAGGCCATGGGTTCAATCCCTCAGCACCATACACACAAATCATTTCGTATTTTTAATTTTTCCTGTATTGACAACTTTATCATCAAATAGTATGAAAGCAGTTGGGTGCTATTGGCATAGTTTGAACCCTCAGATCACTTGTTTGCTGTGTGATCTGGGGCAATTTAAGTCTGTTTGTGCCTGTGTTCCCCTGCATAAATGAGGGTAACAGTAAACTTTGTCTTATGGTGTCATTTTGATGATTACGTGAGTGTATACATCTGGAATGGTACCCAGCACATAATAGTCTTAAGTGTAGCTATCATTAGTATTTGAATGTTTATAGCAAGTGGGGAGAGTCATTGGAGTGTGAAGAAACCAGGGAACTGTCCTTAAAAAGCTACTAAAAATTTGACCAAAGTGAAGGAGATGATATGTGTATGTGTTTTGTACATGTTCTTTGATTGTATTAGTAATAAAGTTTAAAAAATGCAAAACTAATTTTTGATTTTGAGAACATATGAAACTGGTGAAACTACAACAAAAAAATTACAAACTAATTACTGCCAAAGCCAGTGTGCTGGTGGTTTTTAGGCAGGTGAGAGGGAGTTGTGATTAGGAAGGGCTGGGGAATACAATAACTTTGATGGTTGTAGTGATGGACTTTTTTTTTTTTTTGTCTTATTTTGTTTTCATTATGTTATACTTAACAGTAAAAAAGTTGCAAGAGCTGAGGCAGGAGTATGACAAATTCTAGCCCAGCCTGGGCACTTTAGCAATTTAGTGAGAATCTCAAAAACTAAAGAAAAGAGTCTGGGGATGATGCCCTGGGTTTAATCCCCAGTAATGAAAAAAATGTTGGCTTTCTGGTTTATTTTTCAAATTTAGCACTCTAGTAAAGGCTTAGATCAAAAAGTGGCACTTTCCTACCTCATTAGCTACCTGTTGTGTAGTCCTGAAGGCAAGTGCTCAATTCCACTAGCTGTTTTCCATAGTCTTTAATTACTCTTTGGGAGGAATAAAATGATGACACTTTTGGCTTTTATTAACGGGGTTTTTTTGTTTTTTTTTGTTTTTTTTTTTTGTTTTTTAAAGACAGGGCCTCTCTATAGTTCAGGCCAGCCTTGAACTCACTATGTATATAGTCTGGCCTGGCCTCGAACTCAGAGTGATCCCCCTACCTCAGCCTCTCAAGTGCTGGGATTATGGGCAATATCTTACTAATTTTTAGTTACTCCAGATTGACTTCTCTGGTAGAAGACCGAGCTGTTTAGATTGTCACTCCTGTTCCTCCCCCGTCGTCCCCTGACGTTACAACTCACGTGCTATGCTTAACGCATTCTGGCCATCAAATGTTTGCTGCTGAAGTGGTGGTGCTGCTCAAGACTGCTCCTTTCATTTTTCCCCGAAGCTCGTAATTACCTGTTTGTATATTTGCCTGGTTTTTTTTGCATTTCTAAGACCTTCATTCTGTGATTTCAAACATTACAGGAAGTATATGGACTAGTTTAATGAACTACCATCACCCAGCATCTAGTTGGAGCCAAAGTTATCCCATTTTTTCCATCATTTCACCCTTTTCCATCTGTTAATCATAAAAATATTAGTGTTTTTACAATCTGAATTCAAAAGATCATTTTAAAGTCAAACAGGAGTGCTTGCTTCAGCAGCATATAAAGTGAAACAGGATTTTTTTACTCTCTTTTTGGCACTAGTTGTTTAACTTACTTGTAGAAATAAATTATTAAAAATGCAAGTTCATGTGGGTAATCCAAAGTGTGTAATATTTGGTTAAGGTACAGAACAACTGTTAACCATTCAAGATGGTTATTTTATTGTAAGTTTTCATTATTTAATGGATTTTAACATTCAGTTTTCAAGCCAGCGTGCTGGCACATACCTGTAATCCCAGCACTCGGGAGGCTGAAGCAGGAGGATTGCAGCAAATTCAAGACCAGTCTGGGCTACACAGGACATTCAAGACCAGCCTAAACTACATAGTAAGATCCTGTCTCAGAAAAACAAATATGCACACACACACTCACACACACACAGATATTTTATTGTAAGTATAATTTTTCTCATCTCCATATTTGACAATCTTAGGCTTTCTTTCATAAATTATTTTAGGATATGATTTTATTACATGAAACCTGATTTTTTGAAGTTTGGATCCAAATACATTCTGTTTTTTCCATTCCTTGCTTCCTGTTTATTTTTGGTAGAATGTAGTCTCATGGACTGGTTCTTGGAAAATATTTTTTAAATGGTAGATTCTAAATATACCCCAAATAAAGAAGTAAATAAAATTTTGAGAAACAGTCCTTAGAGGTACTTCCCAAAATTTAATGGGTTTTAAACCCATTCCATATGTTTAATGCTACAGTATAAGCAGATTTTAAGGTCATGTCCCCACTGTTTTTAAGGTGATGTGCATGCTGGACTTGGGTTTAGTTAGAAAAAAAATGATAGAACCCAGTTAGGTGGATTGTAAAATAGTGCACATCAACTTTATTCCAAAACCTAATGAGCTCTGTGGCAAAGGTCTTATTTAATACTGTTCCTTTGCATGACATATATATAACATGCCTCTTCTGCAACACCTAACCACGGGTATTGCTACTTGGTGGGTGCTGTCATCTAAGGTAGTGTGACTCTGCCATTAAGTAAAATCATAGACAGTATTTACTGTACATACGTAGTACTAGACAGTTCCATTGTTTTATTTTAAGATACAACATTTTTCTCTTTATTGAAAAAAGTTGTAAGGGATAATGATCATGAAAGCCTATTAGCTGGGCATTTGTCAATAAGTCATTAAAATTGAAAATATAAGCTTCATTTTAATTTAAACTTTTTTATTAGTACATGTTTGCAGTAATTACATTCATGGGGAGTTGATACATGTGCATAACACATGTTATTTTTACATCCCCTTAAAACTTCAATATTTTATACGACTAATAGTGAACTATCCTTAGAATTGGTCAAGTCCTTGAAAACTTTGGAATAAGCAGAATGATAGAGATTACTTTGAAGCAAAGAATTTTATTTATTTACTTACTGTGTTGTTTTTTGAGAGAGGTCTTGCTATGCAGCTCAGACTGGCCTTGAACTGGCCGGCTTCAAACTTGTGACAGTCCCGCCTCAGCCTTCCCCTAGTGCTGGGATGACAAGTGTTCGCCATTGTGCCCAGTTTGAATTTATTTCATTAAACCCATAAAGGTTCCCATATTTGTATGTGTGTATTTGCTCAGTTTATCTCAAAGTTGAGTTGTAGGGACAAAGGTAATTTACATTTTGAGTTTCATGTGCTCTAATGAGAAAATTGAAAGATTGGAGATAGAGGTTTTAACTATTATGTTCGAAATAATGTTTTTTATCTGAGATAATGTTGGGAACTATAATTGAGTAATTGAGGGGCTATAATTTATGTACTTCCTTTTCTTCCTGAGTAGGAGGGAAGAGAAGTAAAAGCCTGGGCATAGAGGAGATTTTCTGTGAATGCTCTGTGAAGGAGGAGCCAGCAGGACCACCACAGGGGTCACCCCAGCTCGGCGTTACTGAGCGCTTGATCACGTACCAGGCAGCGTTCCGGGGGTTGGGTGTGTTCCTTCATTAGTCTTCACAAAAGCCTGTGGAATAAGTAGGCACTCTTGAGAAGGTCACTTTACAGTGTGACCTGTGCAGATGAAGAAGCTGAGCTTCTTACCTCAAATCTTACTTTTCCTAATGTAATTTTTTTTCTTTGGTAGGTATGAAATTTTTCTTTCCTAATATTTTATGTATTTCAGAACTTGATCTCCTTTTAGTTCAGGTGAATGTGTTCGAGGGTGCTGGAATGTGACTTGACTATAGCAGAGCTGATTTGGAACGCCTGGTAGGATCAAACTCACATGCACTCTGTCACTGAGTTACACCCCCAGGCTGTGTTTTTATTTTGAGATAAATTCAGTTCAGAGAGTTACTGAATTTTCTACTGATGGTGTTCTTAAGTTAGGATACACTGTAGAAGGATGTAAGGAGTCTGAATGGAAGTTGTGTGTAAAACTTTGTTGTACAGTGGCACACACATTTTTCTGATCAGCGTTCATAACCATTGTCTGAGTAGTCAGGTACGGTGAGGGCAAACCTTTTAGAGCTTTCAGTGATTACAAAGAGCCTGCTGTGGCTTCCTTGCCATAGATTGGCCACCACTGGTCTAGTGTTTTTCAGTGTGTGGTTTGGCAGCTCGTTCAGGTCTGTGAAGTCAGAGCTGTTTCCCTGATATCAGCTGTGTGCCCTTCTCACCATGGTAGTATTGGCAGTGGCGGGGAAGAGGCAGCGTGGGTAGACTTGCAGGCGTCTTGGTGTGAATCAAGGCAGCGCGTAAGCACGGTGCTCCTCGCGGCCGTGCACTGATTTTATCTAAGAGAGCCCTTGATGAAGCAGTGCGAAAGAACTGCAGGCATTCTCTACCTGAGCCACACACGCTCTGGGCGTTTCTGCCTGGAGCAGACTAAGGTCTGAGGAAGAGCATTGGTACAGCTGTTTGAATCTGAAGCTCAGCTAACTTCTCTTCAAGGGGCTCTTTTTAAAGGACCACTGACAGACTCTGGGTATTCAGGCTCAGATATTTGGCATTCATTTTCTTACATGAACAGTGAACTCGTTGCCTTATTAGGCAGTGTTTGTTGTCCTTGATAAAATCTGAGCTTTCAAGCAGAAGGGAGAATTTTGGAAAACATACTTAACATTGTGAGCTTGACAAAGCTTCCCAGTTACTTAAAACACTTCTCAGATGGAATCGGTAGTAACATCAATGAATTCAGTTTTTGATACTATGTAATGAATTGTGTCAACTCTTGGAAAAGCTGCATAATTCTTGAAACATGTGATGCTAAAATTCATGCATCATAGTTAGCGAGAGGATTGGGTTTAAATGTTACAGACCATCTGGGCCGTGGTGGCACACTCCTGTAATCCCAGCACTTAGAAGGGTGAGGGAGGATTTGCAAAATTCAGGCCCAACCTGGGCTGCATAGTGAGTTTAAGGCCAGTTTGAAGTACAAGGCAAGACCCTGTCCTCCAAAACAATTTTTCCCCCCTCTCAAAATACATAGTGTTTTGTTTTTTTATAAAGCAGCTGTACCATTTTTTCCCATCCAGGTTTAAACATTGAATTCATGCTGAGATAGAAAGTAGAAAATAAACTCAGCTACATGTTTAAAATTTAATGTGAATATTTTTAGTCAATATTAGCAACAATTGGTTAAAATTTTATCTAGGTCTTTGCCCTTGGCATATGTAGAATCCTTGACCAGTTATTATTGAATGCTTCTGTATGCCAGTATACAAAGGGTTGTATTTTTGTAACTAGTTTCTGGCCATTAAATCCTTTCTGAATGTTCCACTTAACTGGGGTTTTCTCTTCTAAAATCTGAATGATTTCTTTTATTGCATTCAGGTGGTTTGTGACCAATGCGCCTGTTCAACAACCTCCACTTTAACCTGTAGTTTTGTCTGTTTACATGCCCACTGAGACTTTTAAATTGGACTCTGAATTTGGAGGAATTGAGGATATTTTGTATGGTTATGATGGTTTTCAGATGCTTGCGGGTGTCTTTTCTTAGGAATCCTCTTACTGTTGTTCCTGATATATTATTAGAATAATGAATTTTCTCTAGGAGTTCGGACTTGACAGATTGTGTCTTACCAGTTGTCTGAGTTACTTCCTTTGTTACTGGGACAAAATAACTGACAGCAACAAATTAAGGGAGGAGAGATTTTGACTCACTAACCATAGAGATTTCAGTCCATAGTGGGCTGGCTCTGAGACGGGTCAGTGTGGCAGAGGGGCCTGGCAGGACAGCTACTCACCTTACAATGTCCTGGAAGCAGAGAGTCAGGGGAGTAGAGGAGTGGAGACGAACCGTCTCATGCCACACCTGCAGTGACCCACGTCTTCTGACCAAGTTCTGCCTAACACCAGGCTAGCCGTGCTCCCCTGTAATCCAGTCATCTTCTAGAGGTCCTGCCATTGATCCCATAAGGCTTTAAGGGGTAGCTAGATACAAAGAATAGAGGGGTATATTGGGTTGTTTTATTTGTCATTCAGAGGATTCTGGACTCTTTCGCACTTTCTTGTATTGAGAAAGAAACTAGGGCTGGTTGTGTACAGCTTGGTGGTAGGGTGCTTCCCTAACGTGTTCAAGGGCCTGGGTTTGATACCAAGCACCACAAAAGGAGAGGGAACCCAGAGGAGGTAAGAGGGATCGGTTACAGAATTAACACACGAAACCCCCACCACCACCCTCACCTGCACTGAGCTGGCCAGTTTGTTTTTTGATTTAAGATACAGAGAGTTTCAATGAACCACCCAGGCGGAGCTTGAACTCAACAGTCCCAGAGTGCTGGGACTACAGGCATGTGCCAACACGCCCAGCTAAAATTTAAAAAATGTTTAAAGATGTAGGACAAGGTTGGATTTGAATGGTATTACGTTTTAGAACCTGCCATTGTAGGTTCATTGCAGGTTTGCATGAAAGTAGAAATAGAACCTTTTATGTTTTTAGTACAAGGCCTTACTGTGTAGTCCAGGCTGGCCTCAAATTCGAGATTTGCCAGTAGCAGCCTCCTAAGTACTGGAATTGTAGCCCTGTACCACCTTCCATGCCTGGCTGAAGCGGAAACTTTGTTACAGTGTGACTGTATTTTTTCTAGTTTATCACAAAGCGAGAGTTAAATGGGCTAGAGATGAGTTTCTAAGGCAGCACAAGAGGAATCTGTAATATTTCCTGTTGGCTAATGGAGTGGAATGGCTCTTTTTTCTGGAGAAACGGGCTGCTGCAGGCAAATCTCTTGCCCGGTGATGCAGCATGCAAGGATGGTTGTTACTGAGGTGTGTTCAGTATGCATACCAGCTCCTATGGTGAATGGGATCGTTATGTGTCTGCGAGCGTGGACTAATAAACAGTTTTTAAAGATGGTTATTACAGGAATTGATAGTAGCAGAGGGACTGCTTACTCCCACTCCTTTTTCTCCTTGACATGAAGTTATTTTTTCTAGCAGCAGGACCAGTTCTTCAAGTGAAATATTTTTAGCTTCCTGGGGTTTTTTTTCCTTGGCATTTTTTATTTTGTAAAATTTAGCATCTTAACCATTTTTAAAATACACAGTTCAGTAGTGTTAAGTCTATTCACAGTCTGTTACGAAACACATCTCTAAAACTTTTCATCTTCCAAAACTGAAAGCAAACTGGTTAGATGACATCTCTCTCATAGCTCCTAGCATTACCCATTTTACTTTTCAGACCTATGAATTTGACTGCTGTAGCTCTGTTGTGTAAGTGGAACCATGCAGATTTTTTTGTGACTGGCTTACTTCATTTAATGTGCCTTTAGGGTTAGTCTGTGTTGTAGCCCAAGTCAGGATTTCTCTTTCCAAGGCTGATACTCCACTGTATGTATAGACCACATTTTGGTTATCCACTCATCTTTTGGTAGACACTTGGGTTGCAGTCACCTTTAAGTTGTTGCGCACTTAGTTTTTTCTTATACAGCTGTGAACAGACACCGAAACATTTTCCTCATCGATGAGCCATTTATAGGAAGGCTTCTCCTTAAGATTATGTAGCCTAGGGACATCATAGCCATCTTAGTTGACGTAGGTGCATTTCATGATGTTCCCACAGGCGCAGAATCACCCAGTAATCAGAATGTATCCCCATAGCCAAACAATGGGTGACTGTGAATCAGGGGTTCTTTGGGAAGAAGAGGTGAGTACTTTCTGTAAATGATTAGGGGTGATAAGAGCTCTTGGCAAAACATGAAATCATAGGAGCTGGGTGTAGTGGCCCATCCTGGTATTGCCAGCACTCACTTTGAGTTGAGAGGATCTGCTGTGAGTTTGAGGCCAGCTGGGGCTGTATAGTGCATTCAAGACCAGCCTGAACTGCATAGTGAGACCCTGTCTCAAAAAAAGCCAAAAAAAACCCCTATACATGAAACTACGACTCTGGAGACAGAGCATGGAAAACAGCTGTCACATGTGAATTATCTCATGCTAACAGTTTGAAAACTAGCACCAGTTTACTTGGTAGGCTATTTCAGGATAGAATTAAGCAAAATCCAAAATTTTAACCGAAGTTTTACTTATTTTACTGTTTTCTGATTTAAAATAAGAAAATCCCACTTATTTTGTAATCATTTTCCAGTGCTGTAAAATTTATATTGACAATTTTATATTAAAATCTTTATTTTATAATGACAGCTGGTGTGTTGCTTGTGTAGAGTCATTAGGATAATAGAAAAATTTGGTAAGTGCATTGCATTTGTTAGCAGAGCCTTTCGGGGTGGGAGTTATTGTTGCCATTTATGTAAACCACTGAAGCTTAAAGAAGTTGAGGGGAATTAACCTAAGATTATGAGTCAGTAAAATATCCTATCTGCTTTTTAGGCTGTTGTTCTGTTTTGAGATAGGATCTCACTGTGTAATTCAGAGTACTCTTGAACTCACTATGTAGCCCAGGCTGGCCTTGAAACTCACAAGGATCCTCCTGCATCAGCCTCCTGAGTGGTGGGAGAAGAGGTGTGCACCCCACACCTTGGATTAGGCTATTTTGTTTCTTCTCCATGGTTCAGTTTTTTTATTTTTTTATTTTTATTTTTTTTCCTTTGGTGCCAGGGATTGAACTCAGGCCCTTGTGCTTGCTAGGCAAATATTCTAACCACTGAGCTAAATCCCCGACCCCCATGGTTCAGTTTTTTAAAACACCATTTATTTACATTTAAGTACAGTACTTGGTTAGCATGAAAAGTGGAGAGAGAGACCTTACTCAATCAAGTGTGTCAGTATATATGTATATGTTTAGTGACAAGTATATGGAGAATGTGAAGAAAATGGAAGATGTGGTTTCATCATTTTAGAAATATTAAAAAGATTGGTTTTATTGAAATAAACATTTTATAACACTTCGGGTTTTGGTATCACCCTGTTCATGGCATTACAAGGCCCTTGCCTAGCCGTCTTCAGATATTTTGTAGGTAATGCTAGAATGTGATTAGTAAAGTATTTCACTTTTTCGAAGTAATGTTATGTGACTTGATACCTACATGGGCCCTGGTACGGATACTTTGTTGATTCTTGCAGTTAAATGAAAGAATCGTATATCTCCAGTCTAACACCATAAGTATATATTTCAATGCTTTCAGGTGGTTGTGAGTTTGAATTTACTAATGAAAATTACTGGAAATTTCTCCAGATGTTTTGGTAACCTGCAGGCCGTAACCTTTAACAGTTTTGCATTTCCTTAAAGAGTTAAACTAGATGACTCAGCAGTCTTGTGTGTGTGAATTGAAAATATTTTCTGCAGAAAAACTTGTACACACACATTCACCGCTGTCTTCCTTGTCACAACCACAGTGGAAACAATCCAGATGTCCATCAGCTGGTGAACAGATGGAGAAAAGGTCGTGTGTCCATCCATACGATGCAGTACGGCTGATGCAGTACAGCTGAGATGTGAGAAGGAAGGGAGTGCTGATGCACGCTGCAGTGTAGATGAGCTTCAGGAATGTTCTTCTAAGAAGCCAGTCACACAAGGCTGTTTATTATGTGCTTCCATTTATATGAAATGTCCGGAGTAGTCAGGTCTGTTGACAGAAGGTGGGTTTTGTGTTTGTTTAGGGACTGGCAGGGGAAGAGAACAGGTGCAGTGGGAATGATTGCCAGCAGGTACAGGTTTTCTCTGAGGAGTGGTGGAAGAATTCTGGGATTAAATAGTGGTAGTATTTGTACAATTCTTTGAATATACTAAACCTACCGACTTGTACACTGATTCTTATAAAGAACAAGAAGCAGAGAACAGTCTTAGTCACTTTCTTGTCAGTAGGACAGAATACCTGATACTCAGGAATTAGAGGAGGAGAGGTTTTTTGTGACTGGCAATTTCGGTCCCCAGTCATCTGGCTTGGGGCAAGAAGGGCGTGGTCAGGGAAGGGTCTGGCCCAGCAAGGCTGCTCCTGTCATGGAGGCCAGGAAGCAGAGAGGAGGGAAGGGGCTGGTGACAAGAACCTGCCCTGCCACCTCATACTCCACCAGGCCATCCCCAACCAGGCCCCACCACCTAACAGCAAGCCAGCTCCTGTATCCACACGGCCCAGTCACCTTCCAAAAGCCCCCTCTGAGCATATGAAGGTTTGGAGGACGGCCCAGAGCTAGGCAGAAACAAAAGCCAAAAAGCTAAGCAAGGGGACGGGGTAGAATTCTGTTTCTAGAACCAGTAAGCTTCACATTCACAAGAAGGAAGCTTCCATCTTGCAGTACTTCTGTCTCACACGCAAACTACATCCACATCTGACTTTCCATTGTGTTAATCAAATACAGTTTGAGAATTTTTAATATTTTTCTGTTTTTTTTTTTTAAACCTAGTATCTTATCTCCAGACTGTACCAGAGGGTATAATAAGTGTGTCTCTTTCACCATTCTCCTGGTTTCTCTGGCCCTTTTCTAGAGATACTGCTACAAGTGTCTGATATATCATTCCAGAAGTATTTTGTTTCATAGTCAGATGTTTTTAACTTAACACAGAGGTGTTCACCATTTTAGACTTCAAGGAGGAACGTGTTCAGAAATCCATGAATTATTAGGAAAGGTCGGTAAGGTCCGTTTGGGAGAGGATCCGAACATGAATTGTCCAAGAAGTTGCCCTTTTCTTTTAACCACCCCGTGATTTCTGTGTGAGGAGTGAGCTTCCGAGAAGGTTGTACACATTTTGGATGTGTCTGGACTCTAAAAAAAGCCAAGTAAAATTGGTAACGTCTAAGGTAGCCAAGTCTTTAGAGTATTGGTTTGGGTTCCTCGATCAATGCTTAGAGTCTGTCTTACCCCTATTAAATTAAGCCTTTCTTCTTTCTTTAGTTGAATCCGATTGTTCCTGATAGTGTGCAAAATGACCATGTTATTTTGGTGACTAGTTATGATTATACTAGACATAGAATAGGCTGCCCCCTGATGTGTCTTGTTTGTTTGTTGTTGAGATAGGGTCTCACTATGTGGCTCAGGCTAACCTTGAACTTACTATGTAGCCTATCACGTAGCCCAGGATGGCCTTAAACTCGCAGTGATTCTCCTGCCTCAGCCTCCCAAGTGCTGGAATTATAAGTGTGCACCACCGTGCCCGGCCCTAATGTGTTTTTTTAACTATGCAGTAATGTGTAGGCCCTTTTGTTCATGTGTCCGCCATCTGTAATTCTCAACTGATTTCTTGGAAATTTTTTTAAAGGATTGTTTAAAACACTGAAATGCATACTGTCTGTATTGGTGAGAATAAAAAAAGTTTTTAATTTTTGCTAAGCAATAATTTATTTTTTGGGTTGGGGGGGCATTCTTTTGAGACAGGGTCTCGCTGTGTAGTTCAGGCTGGCCTTGAACGAACTACATACCCCATTCTAGCCTTGAACTCATGGTGATCCTCCTGCCTTAGCCTCTTCCAGAGTGCTGGGATTACAGACAAGTGTGTGCCACCATGCTTGGCTGGTAATTTGTTATTCTTAAGAATTTTTATTCTTTAAAGTTAAAAATGGCTTTTATTTCTTAAAGGAAAAATCTGACCATTTCCAGTGTAGTTCTTTTTCTGCTGAGAATACATATTTTCCAAAATATGTATGGTTCGTATGTTCTTTCCAGTTAATATATTTGAGAAGATAGATGACTGTTTGTTTATGTGCCTAAAACCACAAAAACTAGCTGATTTTGTCTGACCTGGTATATTTAATTTAGGCATTTAGGTTGTCTAAAATTTTTAATGCTGTAGATATTATGATGGATATGCTGTGTGAATCTTACTACTTTAGGAAACTTATATGGGAATGGGAGTGCTGGAGTCAAACGGTGTGATTCTTTTCCATAACTTATAGTATATATTGCCAAATTGCCTTAGAAAGTTCGATTGGTTTTCATTTCCTCGGCAGTGAGTAGAGAGGTCTGTTTCCTGGCCTCCTGGCAATATCTACAGTACTAACCATTCAGAAAAATCTGTTCCAGTTATTTGAGAATGTTCATGTCCTTTGTCCGTTATTGGCTTTCCTTTTCCTTTTTTTTTTTAAAACAGGGTCTCACTATGTAGTCCAGGCTGGCCTTGAACTCACTATGTACTCCAGGCTGGCCTCAAACTTACAGTGATCCTCCTGCCTCAGCCTCCTGAGTGCTGGGATTACAGGCGTGTGCCACCACGCCTGACTTCCTTTTTCTTACTCATTCGTCGTAGCCCTTTTGAGGCAAGTTGTGTGGAAGCTCAAAGAAGAAACAATTTGTGTCTCTCCTATGTGATGAAAACTTTTTAAGTGAAGTGAGTTTTGTATCTGTCTGGCAAAGATGGGAAATAGTAAAGAAATAGACATTTGGGAATAGCTGTTAGTTTTCTTAACTGTAAATAGAGATAGTAGTATTTACCTTGCTGGTCGGAGGATTAAATGCACACGAGTGCTTAGTTTGGATACATACCGAGCATTCATGACTATGCTGTTCGGTTATTTGCTTAACAGAATTCACAGTTTGATGGTTAACAGAAGAATAAAAATCTCTTTCAGTTCACAAATTAAAATCAGCTAGTTTTTGTGGTTTTAGGCACATTAAAGCATTTTGATAACTATATGTTGCATTAATGACTAGTGCTTAACTTGGTTGGGGCAGGAGGTTGTGGAGCAGGGAAAGATGACTCGTGTCATTGTTGCATCAGAAAGGAGGTTAGGCTGAGGTGTAGCACTTTATTAGTTTGACTAATTTAAAGTTCATATGCAGTGACAAAAGTTCAAGTGTAGTCCCTTCTCTTTTTCTTTTTTTCCATCATTCTCTCAGTTTCCTCTAGTGTTCTGTTCTCCCTGTAGTTGTATACTCTGCACCTTCTCGCAAGACCGGTTGCTTGGAGCAGCTGGAGTGGAGGTTGGGGACGTCTGCAGGGGTGGTGGCAGGGGAAGTTGGTGGCAGGACCCACTGTGCTGGCCTTTGAGCACATCGTGTAGCCCACACTGGCCTCAAACTTGGCAATTCTTCTGCTCAGCCACCTGATTGCTGGGATTACAGCTGTCACATCTGGCCCTGGCAGAAGCATTAACCTTTAAACTGTTGTAGTTTTAAAAAACCCTGTTCTTAACTCCCTTCCTACCTAAGGCAACATAGTAAATGGTAAAATTTTTACATTACCGTGTTTCCTCTTTACAGTACCCTCTTTCCTCCCCTCAGCTCTGAGTGATGATTCCAGTCCTTTACTAGAACCTTGAGTAGGCTCATGAGCCCTCAGAAAATTCTGCAGCAGTCCGAGAAGACCAGAAAGCAAATTTTTATTGTATCAATTATCATTTTTCTTTTTTTTTTTTGAAACTTACTCGAAAGTGTGTTGTTTTACTGGACACAGTGGTACACACTTGCAATCCCAATTATTGGGGAGGCTGAGGCAGGAGGATCCCAAGTTCCAGGCCAGGTCTGGACAATTTAGACCCTGTCTCAAAAAAAATTAAATTTATTTATTATTTATTTACTTATTTTTGTTTTTTGAGGCAGGGTCTTGCCATGTAGTTTATTTCTTTTTTTTTAATGATTGAAGGTTTTATTTGTTCATCATATTAAGATACTCTGAAGTTAATAATTTGTATAAACACAACTTAATAGTCTTAAGTGAAGAGGAAAACTAAAATAACTTGTGCTGTGTCCTGTTTCTGTTAGCCTGTCTTGTAACATCCCCCCCACCCCCACCATGAATTAAAACAGACAACTCAAGAGGAGAAGGGCCATGAAATTTAACTATTTAAAACTATTTGGGACTTAAAATTTGACCCACACCTTACGTGCTGTCTGCTTCTGCGACCTTGCTTGCTTCTGTAGCTTTGTCTGCTTCTGTAACCTTGCTTGCTTACCATTTTGAAAACAAGGTCATGCAATTTCTGAGAATTTAACCCCCTATATACACCCAAGAATTCCTTTGTTCGGGGCCCAGGCTTTCAGAGTAGTAACTCCCCTGGGTCCGTCGACATAAATAAAACTGAGTTCTCCAGCTCTGTGTGGTGCTTAGTTTTCTTGCTGAGCTGAAAATATTTTTTTCCTCAACATTTCTGGATACCCCAGCGAGATTACCAGCCGTGCTGGCCCTTGAGCCACTAGTGCAGGGGAGCTGCTTGCTGGGGTGGAGGAGCCCCCTGGACTGAATGAGGTGGCGCGCCACCCAATGGTATTTCAGGTCCTCCTTCACCAGGGGCTCCAACTCCCCCCAGCAGTCGACCCTAAGCAGACTGAATAGAGAGAAGGACCAACTCATCTGCCGGGACTTCAGGATTAAGGTAGGGTCCAGGGAAACTGATGACAGAGCCCCGCTGATGATATTCCAGGGGAGGTAAGGGTCCAAGTCAGACCTGCCCAGAGGGCAGAAGAGGAGACGATCCCCTCCCTACTGGGGCGTCCGCTAAGGGTATCCGCCGAGGCAGAGGTCTGCACCCCGCTGACAGTATTCTTGTGGAGGTGCGGATCAAGGCCTCTGCTGATGGTATGTGGTAGAGACACAGGTGCGCCCCCCTGATGGTATTCCAGAGGAGGTGCAAGTCTGGGACTTTCATCCGGAAGGTCACTTAGGGAGCTTCCCAAAGCGGGGGTGGGGTGGGGGGGGAGACATCTGTTTTAACCTCTGAATGTGTGTGTGAGTGGATGTCAGCTTGATTCGCATGTGTTCCAGGCATGAGTCTGTAGCTCCACTGCCTTCCAGCTATGGAGTTCAATGGGACCCTGACCTGCAATTCTGTGGCGACTTCATATAGCATAACAGTGACTCACCTCCCCATGATAGGGAGTGCTGACCAGGCCTGGGATTACGGGAGCACCTTAGCTAAGAAGGGCCTAAGCTCCTGCGAGAGACGAGGCCAGGCAGACATCTGAATGGTCTTCTCTTCAGAGGGGGCACTCAAGCCTTGTTTGTCTTGCATCATCAAGTTTGTAGAGGTTTCAGTCAGAGTCACCTGGCTCCAAGGCAGGGCAGCATGGCAGAGAGAGGGGCCTGGCGGAGGAGAAACAGCTCATGGCATGGTGGTGAGAAGCAGAGATTCCCATGTAGTTTAGACTGGTCTTGAACTCATTATATAGCCCTGGCTGGCTTTGACCTCGTGTTGATCCTTGTGCCCCAGCCTCCTGAGTGCTAGGCTTAACAGGCTGGGCTTAATTAATTAAATTTTTAAAAGGGTTGTTCCTAACACTGCCAAGGCATGTGTTGTCATGAGAATCTTACTGAAGTGCAGATGATGATTCTGCACTTAGGTCTGGGGTAGAACCTGTGATTTTTTTTTTTTTTTTCTTTTCATTTCAAGCCAGTTCTCAGTGATGCTAATGTTGCTGCTGGCGGTGGGCAGACTACACTACAAGGCTTAGTTGGCCTTTTGGTGGGAGTGAGGTACAGTAATATCTTAATTCTTGGATTCAGCATTTCGGACAATAGATCCATTTTGCTGTTCTCATGTTAGCTAACATTTGTTCGGTAAATGAAAACACACCTTCTTGCAAGCTTGTTTTTAACCAGTTTTTGTCATATAGTACTGCTACACATTAGCCATCTTTAGTTAGATTAAATTTGTGTTTGTATTTCAAATTTAACTCTGGCCAAGATGTTAATATACTTAAAAAAGGTTTACTTTTTTGCTAGTAATACACCTTTTAAGGTAGATTGTCTCGCAGTGTTAGGACAAGGATGAATTTAAGAAGTGAAGGTGAAGTCTTTTTTTTTTTTTTTAAGACAGTATCTCACTTTGTAGTGCAGGCTGGCCCTGAGCTCACTGTGTAGCTCAGGCTGGCCTCGAACTCGGAAAGATCCTCTTGCCTCTTGCCTCCCACGTGTTGGCATTCTGGGATCACAGGCATGCACTACTACACCCGACCTAAGAAATGAAATCTTAATTCACAAACTTCTAATTTTTATCTTTGTGGTTTTCTGTTAGCGTCTTTAGCTTTCAGGTGTAGGTACTTTTCAAATCTCAGATCAAGATTTCTCTTTCCCAGTCATCTAATCTTAGCTTTGTTTTTGGGTGATTCTTATTTTATCCAAGTAACTCATGTACGTGGGTTTAAAAAGTCAGTAATTTGAAAATGCTTGAAATGAAAATCAGCAGTTTTCTGTCACGCTGACCTATCTCTACCTTGAATGTGTAGTACTGTACTTTACAGACTCTTGTTTCTTCGGATACTTAATACTTTTCTAAACTGTGCTCATAAAGCTGCTTCTCAAAAGTCAGTTTTAGATATACACATATGTAAATGGTAGTTAAGAATTGAGCCGTGTCTCATTCTCCTATTTTCTCAGTATTATTATAACATTTTTATTGTTTAAACCCATGTTCAGAGCTGTGGGGTGGATTCCACACACTCCTTGCCATCCTAATCTCCTTAACCTGTGAATGATACCTTCTATGACAAGAGGATTCACAGGTGGGAGTAAACTAGGGATTTTTAAAATATGATTGTCCTGGATCATCTGGCTCTCGATGTAACCACAAAAGTCTTTGTAGCAGAGAAACCAGAAAATCAAAGGGAGGAGGAGGAGGAGATGTCATACTGGAAGCCGAAGGTTGAATGCAGGTAGCTTCCAGAAGCTAGAAAAGTCAAGAAAGTGGGTTCTTCCCTAGAACTTTCACTGCCAGCCCACCTGAGGCCTTGACTTCGGCCTGGTGAAACTTACTGTTGAGTTCTGGCCTCCAGAATTGTAAGAGAATCACTTTGTTATTTCACACCACCAAATTTATTGTAATTTGTTGCAGCAGCCATTAGAAACTAATGTAAGAGTGGACATTGGAGATTTAGCTCAAGTGGTAGAGCGCTTCCCTAGCAAGCACAAGGCCCTTAGTTTGAACCCCAGCACCAAAAACAAAACAGAAGAGTGGACATTGTTTCCATATAAATACTGCTAACTATTGGTATTAGGATTGTTTCCTATTATAACACTTATCTTTAGAGTTAATTACCTTATTTACTCATTTTTTTAAATTTACGAGCACTGTTTTCTTTCTGTACCGTTTAGAGCAAATTTCTGCGTGGTCTAAAAGAATCACTTTGTGTTGTTGCTGGAGTTCTCTGTCCTGCAGTTTCAGTTTGGAGTGATTGCTCTCGCTTTTGTGAATCATCCTTGAGTCTTCTGGCAGGAGACTTGAGTTTATCTGTCAGTGTGCTGCGGCATTTCATGTCTTCTGCCAGTTTCACTTTCTCCTTGAGCACCGGCTGTCGTGCGCCGCTGCAGTCTGGGCACTTTGGAAAGGATGAACAGTTGTTGCCCTGAGGTTTTCCTTCGGTGCTGTGATTGTAATCTTCACCATTTCCAGAATCCCTTCACCTCTGTGGTGCTGGAGCTCCTTGTTCCTGGCTACCAGGCTGTTTGTCCCCCTTCGGTTTATGCCTTTGTCTTGGAGTATGCAGCATTCAGTGTGCTGCATGAGATTTCATGGAAGTGAAATTGTTGTTGTCTTGTCTGCCTGGAAAAAGATGACTTGTTTGTACTTCAGTACTTCCAGGTTTGGCTGTTAACATTTTTTCCCTTAGAATTTCAGAGGAATTTCTTTATGCTGTTCTTTTTTTTTTTTTTTTTTTTTTTTTTTTTTTTTTTTTTTTTTTTTTTTTTTTTTTTTTCTGTTTTTTTGTTTTGTTTTGTTTTTTTGCAGGGGTTGCTGGGGATCAAACTCAGATCTACCACTTGAGCTAAATCCCCAACCCTTTATGCCATTCTGTGTACTGGTTTTTTACTTTCTGGATGATGTGCCTTGGTATGGGTCTTTTTCATTAATTGAGCTTTTAGCCCTTTCTACTTGGATATTAATTTTCTTCCTTTTTCCCCTTTTCTCAAAATTTTATTCTTTATGGGACTCCTTTTATTTGGATTTTTGGTTTTTTGTAGTGACCCTGTCATTTTATTCTTCTATTTTTTACTCCCTTTTCTTTTCTCCTTTCTGGGGCTTTTTTTTCCTAGTTTGTTTGCAACTATTTCACTGATTTTTTTTTTTTTCAGTTCTAGTTTTTTTTATTTTGAAATGCTTGTTTTTTCCCTTTGTAGTGTTTCCTTTGTAGTGACATGTATTTTGAGAAATGGAGTATCTTCTCTTTGAGAAAACTTGTTTGTTTTTCGTGTTCCAGTCTTGGCATTCTGTTTCCTTTGAGTTCTGTGCTTCCTGTTTGTGTGTTAGTAGACTTCAGCATCTGGTGACCACGGATTGTCTCAGTAATGAAGAGTGAGGTTCTAAAATGTAGATTAGGAGCTCTTCACTGGCAGGGCTAATCTGCTGGTGGGCTTCACAGTAGGCAAGTGGAAGTACCAAGGTGTTAAAAATGAGAAAGTAGAAATGGCCACTTGGAGGGACCATTGATTCTGCTATACTAAGTCCTTCTTAAAACTTTCTCAGGCCCCTGAACTCCTTTGTTTAGTTTTCTTTCCCTACTTTCAACTTCATTGTGAAAACCTTACTAGGTCCTAATTCAAGTACAGAATTTTTTATGAAATGAAACAACTAAAATTTTGAACATTAACTGCATATTTGATAGTAAGAAAATACTGGGTTTTTTTTTTCCAGTTATGGAAATGGCGATTGGTTATTTTTAAAATGAGTCTTTTAGCAATGCCTCTTGAAATGTTTGTAAATGAAATAATTTGATATTTGGGAGGTGTATAAAATGTGTCATGGGTTGTGGATGAAACAAGATTGTCAGGGGAAGGTGACTAAAAATATTTACATAGCCAGGCATGGTGGTGCATACCTGTAATCTTAGCACTTGAGAGGCTGAGGCAGGAGGTGAGGAAACCTGGGCTACATACTGACTTCAAGGCCAACCTGAACCATAACGAGATTCTGTCTGAAAAAACTTAAAAAAAAGAAAAATTAGGTGTACCCACTCCCCAAGATGAATGTAAACATCACGTACTGCAAATATGTACTAATAAAAGGAAAGGAGGTTGCCATCAATTTTTAATTGTTGAAGCTGCATAGGAGTTGATTATACTATGCTGTTTTACCTACTTTTATATAGTTAAAATACTTTAATAAAAGTTTCGTTGTTTTTGGTATATAGAAATACAGCTGTTTTTTTGTTGATTTTGTACTGTGTACGTTTGTGAAGATGACAAGTGATTTTATCCCTTAAGTGCAGTGGTAAAACATTTGAGAATTCATTGACCAAGACCGTATCGCCTGTAAATCTGGTGAGATCCTATTCGACCTTTTGGCACTCCCCAGTAGAGTGTGTTTGTGCAGTGTGGCTGATTTGGGAGGTTAGGCCTGTGCAGCTGTGTGTGGTATCCCTGTGTGAAGTTCTTACGTTTGTGTCAAAACTTAATTCAGTTACCTAAGTATGTACCAGCAGAGGACAAAGAATCAAAGTTCTGGTTATTTAGTATGCTATACATTTTATTCAAGGATTTGGATCAGAAAATATGCTATCCAATTCACTTTTTGTTGATTGTCTACTTGCTTTATCAGTATTCTCAGGAGATGTAATGAATAAATTACCTTCAGGGAGTTGAGGGTCAGGTATTATGGTGTGGACAAGCATTAGGAAGCCAAAAGTGGATATTTTGGTTTGTGAGTTGGTATTCTAACTTTATAGATTTGTCTTTGCTTAAGTCCTATGTACATTCCTCAGTGCTTGGTGCCCACTGCTCTGCTGAGCATATAGTTGCAGAGGCCTTTTTATTATATGTATGAATAGTTCATCCTGTTGAACACCCCTGTCTCTGGTTCTTTTTAGAATTGTAGGTATATATTATTAAACTGTTAACTGTGTTTAAAGTTTTTTATTTTTATTTTTATTTATTTATTTTTTTTGTGGTGCCGGGGATCGAACTCATGGCCTTGTGCTTGCAAGGCAAGCACTCTAATCACTGAGCTAAATCCCCAGCCTAAAGTTTTTTAATTAGCCTGTTTTTAAAATAAGTTTAAACTGTTTTGAACTGCATTAAGTGGCATTACAGTCTCTTCCCCCATCCCCAAAACAACTTGTTTAAATTGCCAATGGAAAACAATGCTGGGAGTTGGGAGCAGACTAAAATATCTTTGTTTTATCCAACAGTAGAATTGAATTAGCCAGGAATAGTGATATATGCATGCCTATAATCCCAGTACTCTGGGATTGGGATTACAGGCTGAGGCAAGAGAATCACAAATTTCAGCACATTTTGGGTAGTTTCGTGATTTAGTGAGACCTTGTTGCTGGGTAAAAGACAAAAAGGAATAGGGGAGTGTGATACTGAGCTGGGAGTGTAGTTCATTGTTAAGGCCCTGGGTTCGCTAGCCCAGTGTTAGCAAACCTGTTGCACACATGCTTCAGTGGGCAATTTGTTATCATTGAAAGCTCTAAGAGGTTCGCTATCAGCACTACCCTTCCAAAAAAATAAAGAGAATTGAACTACATAGCTAGGGAAGCCAACATGCATTTCGTATCACATTTATCAAAGCAGAACCCTTTAAAGAATATGTAAAGTGCCTTAAACAAATAGTTGTTTTGACTTCTGGTGGAGGATGATAATTCAAGCCCACGTGTTAAACCAACACACACACTGAAATGACCAACAAGCATAATGGGGAGAGTTCAGTATCCTTGGAAACCCTGGAAGAGTGCCATGGCTGAGCTAAGGAGAATTTGGCAGGAAAGAGTACAAATGAGACGCGTTGAGGGACATGACTGACTGCTCTTGTGTTCATTTCTGTGGTTGATAAGCCTTCCTGGCGAGCAGGGCCCCGCGTTGAGGAGCCAGAGTGGGGATTGAAGAGGGTGCGGTCTGTAGAGCAGTTGACGAATGCGTACTTTGTACTTGGAAGTTGGGATTACAAGACAGGTAGCTCAAAATGGGTCTTAGACGGGGAGGTTGGCCAACAGAGAGGTGCTGGCTACTGGGGCTGGTCAGAGAGCCACTGAGCCATAAAGCACAGAGTTGAAATCACTCTGGAGCTGTTTTCTGTGGCCTGCAGCACCACTGCCTGGCCACCTGTTTATTGCCAGATCTATAAGCTGGCGAAGGAAGTGTCAGTAAAGTGAAAACTGCCTTCTGGTATTTGTGTCCTGTGTGGTTCCCTCCCCTTGAGTGTGGCAGAGCCTAGTGGTGTCTGCAAGTATGGCAGACATGATGCCATATCACTCTGGAGATGAAGTTACAGAAAGGCTTTGGCTTCTGTGTTGGGCTGCCCTGTGTGACTTGCTCTGAGGGAAAACAGCTATCATTTTTTATGAGCTGCTCTGTGGTGGAGAACTGATGTCTGGGCAGCAGCCAGTGAAGACCCTGTGCCTGCCAGAGTGGTGTGTATGAGTCCAAAGTAGCTCCTTCCCCCGTCAGGGTTACACTTGACAGCAGCCAGCCCCAGCTTGCACCTTCTGAAAGGCTAAGTGGGAAGCCCCGGCCAAGTCACATCCAGATTCTTGACCTGAGGGACCTGAAAAATAGTGGTTGTTGCTTTAAACTGTTACCTTGGAGTGATTTGTTAAGCTACACGATTCTTGAACCATACAAGAAGTAACAGTGTGAACATATCTCTCCTGGTTCTAAAAGATTTGAATTGGGCTTGTAAACATTTTCTTATCAAAGTCAAGATAATTCCAAATATATGAACACAGGCCATTCACTTTAAGATTAATATAAAAGGTAGCTGGTATGACCAAGTGTTAACCTGTGAAACAGACTTGCTGTAAGACACAAGAGAAAACACTGAAATTTAAAGAACCAGTTGGTATTCTCCAGGAGACTTGGGAGTATTCGATAGAATTCCAGGAAAAGGTTAAGTGAACTTTGTGATTCTTAGTGACTCTGGAGGCGGGTAGCAACAAGGCTTTAGAAATACTCTTCACAATAGGAAGAGAAAGTAAGATGAAAGTTGTAATAAAAATGTAAGAAATCTGGAACTAGATCCAGTGTATAACAAAGTTCAACAGGAGAAGTCAGAGCAAACAGATGACATAATCAGAAAAACAAAAATCTTCCTAAATCAGAGACAGTAGGGAGTGTTGCTGATGTTGATTGAACACTTACTCTTGCCAAGTATTTGGCATGTTGAGACTCATTTAATTTCTCTGCAACTCTTGTGTGGGGTTGTTAATATTATTCTCTTAGAGTTAAGTAAAATAAATATCAGGCAAAATAAATGAATCTGTATTTAGGAATAACTTAGTGGAGTTTTAAATACTCGGATATAGAGATAGTACAAATACCCAGTCAAGAGGCAAATTATCTGCAAAAGAAGGTATACTTGTTTGGCATTGTCTGCCTTCTATAATTAAATGCTAGAACTGTTCCACTGAGTAGGACACCCACTAAGCATATGTGGCCATTAGATTTATGTTAGTTAAAATTAAGTAAAGTAAGTATACTTCCGTTGTCACAGGAAGTTTGTTGGACAGTGCCATGCTACAAGATGATAGAGTGGCATCCAGGAAACTGAGGGAAAACTAGTACATATAGCCCAGGAACCTTGTTGAAGCTGTGCAGGGCAACAAAACAGCACTTTGTGGGGTTGCAGTGGCTCTGTTAGCCCTCAGGTACTTCTCTGGAAAAACAGACAAAAAATAGTGCTCTCAGTATATCCAGATGAGCAGTCAGTGACCCAGAAGGAAGACAAGTGAACTTCAAAGCCATGTAATTCTATCCTGTTTCCCAGAATAGCCCAAGACGTAGAAAAGTAGGGGGAAACTTACCTGTAGCACATATTAAGAAGAGTTCCCTTTCTAAGCCAGATTTCACACTGTCAGAGCTCTGAGTTCATCCTAGACAATTCATCTAAGTCCTTTTAGATACAACCTATTGCTGTCTCCCTTTGGAAACGCTGTCTCTGGGCTGGTTTCTGGAAAAACATGGAAGAACAGTTCCTGTGGTGAGGTCATCTTTTCTACCTGGTTTTTCTTCCTTAGGCACTAAATATAGGAGAGTCTGAGGCCTGATGTTCAGACCAGACCTCTGGTTTGCTTTTTCTACTCTCACTAACTAGGAAATTAACGTTGAATGTCACAGACATCAAGGCCTTCTTTGAGCTTGTGTATCCTGATTATATCTTCTTTTCTTTAGACTGCTTTCAGGTTTATCCAGCTGCCTTGCCTCTGTGATGTTTTTCCACTTCATGTCCAGTCAAAATCTACCATAAAGATGAGGAAGCAGAATGTTCAGCTCTGTGTTTACCCCAGACCTGTGCCTTCCTAGTGTCTGTCTCAGGAAGCGGCACAGCCTTTCTTCCTATTGGCTTGATTTCACAGCCCTGGCACTTCCCTCGACGCCTCCATCCCTGGGGTCCGGCAGTGCTGCCTGCAGAAGGCATTTCGGAGTCAGTCACTCCCCATGGCTACCACCCCGCTTCTGACCTTCATCTCTTGCTTAGGATACAGAGTCACTTGGGAACCATTTTTCTTTCTTCTAGTTTTGTACTTGTTCACACTTGAAAACATAAATTAGAGAAACATAGGTGTTTTTTTTGTTTCTTCCGTGGCCTACAAGGGTTTATGCAGTCGGGCCGCAACCAAATGCCTCCGGTCTCCTCTACCACCACTAGTCTCACTTTACATTAGTTTCACTGACTTGCTTGCTTTTTTAAAATTAGTGCATGTTTGCAGTACGTAATACATTCATTGAGGGGAGTTGGAATGTGTACATATAACATGTTACTAATCCTTTTATTTCCCTTTCCCTTCCTTCCTTAACCTCTCCCTCCATTTCTAGATGCCCTCCCCATCTGCAGGGGGATTACCCTCTGTTTCCTGTTATCTATCTTTTGTTTTGCTCTTTGAATTATTTGTACTTCGGGTTTCTCTATAAGAGAAGATGTACACTCTTAACCTTTTGTGTCTTATTTATTTCACTTAGGATTACGGTCTCAAGAGGCATTCATTTTCATAGAAATGACTCAGATTTATACTTTTTTTATGGCTGAGTCTGACTTGCTCTTATCAGGTTTGCCAGCCTGATTTCTTCTCAGGCTTTCTACTTTGCTTTAACAAGTTGGGCTGGCTCATTCCCAGCCTCTCCTTACTTCTTCGGTTTCTCCTTAAGTCACCTCTTCGGAGAGCCTTTCTCTGGTCACTTCTTATTCATCCTTTTACTTTCTATTCCCTTTTGGTCTTTCTATTTTCGAGTACTTAGCACTACCTGATACATTTTGTATTGATTATTCATTTGTTTGTAGTTTGTCATCACAAGAATGTAAGCTCCATTAAGGCAACTTGTCTTACTTTCTCTTGTACTCCAGTGGTAGTGTCTAGTACATAGTAGATGTTAGTAATATATTTGTGGAAATGACTTTTTTTCGGAATGAACAAAATAAAAATTCCAAAATTTTTAGAAAAAAGTAGTCTTGGTGGTGGTGGGGGTTTGAGGTTTGTTTCCATGCTGGAGGCTGAATGCGGGGCCTCATGTGCCCTGCCACTGACATGCATGAGCACCAAGAGGAGGTGTTGTTTTGTAGTGATCCCCAGGGCCTTGTGCCTGAGGAAAAGTAGTCTAGCATGGAGTTAATCTTTTTTCAGTGAGATTTATGAAATAAATTGCCCCTGAGGATATGGAATCTTGTGAAAATACTTCCAAATCACTTGAAAAATGTGATTTAAATTATTCAAAAAGTATAATGGGGATAGTGAATTGTAGTTTTGATCTAGTTGCAAATCATGACATTATCACCTGAGTTAACTTCCAGAGCTGAGAGAGAAAGGATAAAAAAATTACCAAAAAATGTACTGAATTAAACTTCTTTTCCCATAAAAGTACACAATACAGCTGTGGTGGCACATGCCTGTAATCCCAGCACTCAGGAGGCTGAGGCAGGAGAATCACTATGAGTTTGAGACTAGCCTAAACTACATAGTGAAACCCTGCCTCAGACCAAAAAAAAAAAAGGAACACGAGGCATTCCTTTTGATTAAGGGTTTTTGGTGATATCATCTATGTATTTTGTTCTACTTGGTCAATAGATCCGTTTTTCCTTAACCTGAAGGATCCCAGCCATTGGAGTGCTGTTGATCTGTTGATAGTCCTTGTACATTCTGCCTGTTAATGACACGAAGCATACTCAGCCAGCATGAGCTCCGGGGGTTTTCTTAGCTTCCACCTCATACCTTACAAGTTGTGAAGCCTTGTTTTGTGTCTGTATTTTAAAATTTGTTCGCTTATGTCCCTTCTTTTGCCTCTCTGTTTTAGTGTCTTTATGTGACAGATGGTGGTAGGAGTGCAGATGTGTTGCACATACTGTGAGTGCATTTTAAATGTTGCCTGGTGATGATAATATCGTTACTGCATCATACTGGCTCAGGTAGCTCTTGTTGCTTACTTCTGGAGTAACTCTGGATTAGTCCCCGGTTTTCCCTCTGCTTTCTCCAGTGCCCACGCTCTTTACTTCTGTTTGATCCAATGTACGCATCTGGTTAGATTATCCTTAGTTTAAAAATTCCCCAATGGGTTGCCTGTTACAATTGGAATAAAGTTTGTAAGTTTTTTTATATAGCATACATAAAAAAGTATTTTAGCCTTTTCCTCCAAATATGCTGCCCCTTTGAATCAAATTTGAGTTGGACATGACTATCATGACAAATGGACCAGGAAGTGTGTTCTGGATTTGTGTAGCATGGCCATAGTAATCATAAATTTGTGAAGATTTTGGGCAGATGCTAATAACTATGTATCAGCTCTGGTTATGAAGGTATCTGTATACACAGCTGCAGAAGCTCTGTGCATTGCTACTTGTTTGAATAGTCTCCATAAGAAACACTTGCATTACATTTGATAAGACAAGTGAACCAGTTGACTTACTTTGTGAAATTGAGCCAATTGAAAGTCAGTGGACCCTTAGTGAAATAATAACTTAGGTTACAGAGGTTATTTCATACCTCTGCTAACGTTTATAGCACTTACACACGAAGACTTCTGTTGTCTGTCACACTGGTAGATTAAATGTATTAGCAACTCTTTACCTCTCTGTTCATTGTTGTAGAAGGGTCGGGTTCCATTCCATTTTATCCAGACATGGTATTGGATTACTGAGGAACAAGCATGTGTCTGGAAGTCACTCTGTGGACCGACTCTCATGGCAGCATCACAAGCAGCTTCTGTCTGAGCCTTGCAGCCAGGGGTTTTTGTTGTGTTTATCACCGAACACATTCCTGTTCCTATTGCTGTTCACTGAGTCAGGTTGAGATAGAGACCACTGGCACTTACTTCCATGCAGATTTCTTTGTAATCTGGTTGGAAGTCACAGTGAGGCCAAGGTGATTATTTTTTGCCAGGAGACACAGTATCTTTTTTTGTTTGTTTTGTTTTTGGGTTTTTTTTTTTTTTTTAAACACAAGATCTCATTCTGTAGTTCAGGCTGGCCTTGAATTTGTGTTGATCCTCCTGACTCAGCCTCCTGAGTGCTGGGATTACAGCTGTGCACCACTTATCCTGCGTGAAAGCAGGGTTTTTTGGACAGGCAGGTGTGTGTGTGTGTGTGTGTGTGTGTGTGTGTGTGTGTGTGTGTGTGCTGGGGATCGAACTTGTGCTTGCTAGACTAACGCTCTACCATAGAGCTAAATCTCCAACCCCTTGAAGGCAGTTTTAATACTGGGTACTTGATTGGGCTTGAGCCTCACACTCCAGTAAGCTAAACTTCTTTAGGCCAAATTGACCCAAATACCACAGAAACAATTAAGGCTTCCTTTTCCTTTCTATAAATAAAGCCCAAATGCCAGCAAATGTGTACTTACACTGTGCTTACTGTGCGCCTCAGTTCTTTGCATTTATTACTTGTCCAGCCTGCACAACATCTCTATGAGACAAACATTTTAAAACAAGGAGAAGTCTTTAAGAGGCTGAGTTACTTTGAGGTTCTGCAGACAGTGGTGAAGTGCAGATTGGACTGTCTGACTTAGGCCATTTCCTATGCAAGTTCCCTGTAGAGGTGGTCCTGAGAATATCTTAGGTGATCTCTCAGTCCTTGGATGTGAGCACCTGAGTAGACCTGGGCACATACCAGCAGCTTCTTACCAGTGTAGCATCCCACAGACATTGCGTTCTGTTGTGCTGTGAAATGACGGAGCCGGGCATGTGCTGGTCTGCTGTAAAGTAACAGGAGGGAGCATTTGTTCTCAGGAGCCTGTCTCTGTCCTCCAGCCTCCCAGGTGCAGGGGTAAAGTCTTAGGCAATGCCAAGGGAGGAAAGTGTGTGAAGGAGTTTGTGGGTGAAGGGAGGGGAAGAAGTAAATGATCAGGGCCTGCTCCCCAGGAGACCTGATTGACTTCTGAGGAGGGAGCAATTCCTAAAGGGACAGCACACACTTGCTCTTCAGGAGCGCCAATCAAATGTCTTTTATCTTGTGCATACCAAGTTTGTAGGAGTGACCTAACATGGGGAAAGATAACAAGAACTTTGAGCTCCCTCTAGGGGTCAGAGTCATAAAAGAGCATCATAGAGGCCTGTAGGGAACTAAGTGTTCCCTAAAGCTAGCCTCCCCATAGCAAGAAGCCAGTTGTTTTGTTTTATTTTGTGTTTTGTTTTTGACACAGGGTCTCAACTTCGTAGACCAGGCTGGCCTCAGACTCACAGTGATCCTGCTGTCTCGGCCTCCCAGGTGCTTGGAATTGCACGTGTATGCCACCACACCTGCCTGTAAATTAGTGTTTCATAGTTGTATTATCCAGTAAAGTGTTTTCTTATACTGGGGAGAAATGAGCTTCTGAAAAGAAATTTGGTTTAACTATATTCTCCTCAGTTGTGTGGGGCCCGTAACAAGATCATGAACATGGCTCGTGCCCAGGCGAACAGCAGGTGTCTTCACTGGAGATCTGTGCCTTGAAACCAGTCAGATCAGAGTGAAAATCCAGTTTCTGTGCTATTATGTGCCACAGTGTTTTGACACAGTGGCACATAATTTTCTTGCAGCAAATAGACAGGTGATCTGCACACCTGCTGTGTTCTCACCCCACCTCCCCAACTTGTGAAAAGAGCAGCGTGTGCTGGGAGAGGAAGAACAGGAAATGCAGCTTGCAGTCTTACATTAAAGCATCTAGGAATGCAGTTTCTTAGTGTTCAGAACCTCAGTGGACTACATGAGAAAGCTACTCCAGGACAGAAATTTTGGTTAATGGTCAGATGTGCTGAGGAATTGGGTATGGCTTTAACCTCTGCTGTGGTGGTTTTCAATACATTTATATTTCTCTTCAGAACTCACTGAGTTCACTTCTTAAAAATTAGTATGTAATTGTAGAAAGAATTTTGTGATAATACAAACATTGCTCTTTGCTAAGTTCCAGAAGTGCTTGAAAAAAACCAAAACTCTATGAAAGAGTGAGAGCATGTAAAAGGGATCCAGGAGCCAACCCGGAAGAGTTCTTTGGCCAAATCTGAAACATTTAAACACAGTTAATGACATAGCATTAATTTATAACCTAAAGTACAGAATATCTATGAGTTTACACTGACCAAATGAATCAATGAATAGGGGAGAAGAGGCAAATTTTAATTTGAAAGAATTCCCTGTAGATAGCTTCCTCCCCAGCAGGTGTTGAGAATCCCTCATCCCTTGAATGCGGCTGCACTTAGTGACTTCCCCCCAGAGTAGTTGTGTCAGGGGTGGAGGAGTAAATTCATAGTGGAGAAACCTGGCCAGTGGTACACGGGCTAGATACTGTGGGTTGTTACCAAAAGATCATGTTAGTAGGGCATACCCTTAGCAGTGCTGTGGTAACCCACAATTATCTCTGCCTTCCAGTAACCCACAATTGCATCGGCCATGAAAAGAGTATCTTGACAGTCCCAATTGAGGGGCATCCTGAAAAAAAGTCTCCAATCATTGTTCCTTAAGTTGGCATCGTCATCAAAAACAAGTCTGAGAAACTCACTCAGACCTGAGGAAGCTAAGAAGACACGATAACTAAATGTGGTTTGTTTGTTTTGTTTGATGCTGGGGATTGAATGTAGGGCCTTGCACTTGCAGGGCCTTGCGCTTGCTAGACACATGCTCTACCACTTGAGTTAAATCCTCAACCCCATGATGACTAAATATAATAGGGTAACCTGGATGAGGTCCCCACAACTGGAAAGAGATAATAGGGGAAAACTGGTGAAATCTGATTAAATTCAGTTCAGTTGATAATACTTTGTCATTGTTTCCCTATTTGCAGCAAATGTACCATAGCTAAGTGAGATGTAAACAGCAAGAGAAACTAGGTAGAGGGTATATAAGAACTTCCTGTACCATCTTTGCAACTTCTCTGTAAATGTTAAAATTGTAAGATTGTAAAAGTGTGATAAAACAAGCTTGTGGGAAGATGGTGTATCTCAGTTAACTGTTAAGCTCTGTTGTTTTGTTCTGGTGTGTTTGGACAGTGCAGACATCTCCTGGTGTATGTCTGTGCAGTAGTCCCTACAGTGGGTGGTTCCTGCCTGTCCTGTGTGAGAATGAGGAGGGCCTGGTGAGCGTGTGTGTTTGTAGCCCAGCAGTCCTGTCTGCGAGTTTGGGCTCCAGGGTGGTCGCAGGAGAGAGGTGGTGGCAGAACTGCAGGGCTTAGGTGTAGAACATGTGCTCAGTCACCAGAGGCCTTGGGCATGATCCCCAGTATGAGTGAGAGAGCTTCCCAGGCATGGTATTGCAATCCCAGGAGTTGGGAGGCTGAGACAGAAGGATCACTGGGGCTGCATAGTGAGTTCAAGGCCAGCCTGAACTACATAGTGAGACCTTGTCTTAAAAATTGGAAAAAGAAGCAGTACTGCTTAAGAGAACTACAGGCCAATCTCCCTAATGAACATAGATGCGAAAATTCTCAATAAAATTCTGGCCAACAGAATACAACGAATCATCAAGAAGATTATACACCACGACCAAGTAGGATTCATCCCAGGGATGCAGGGATGGTTCAACATACGCAAAACAATACATGTAATACACCACATCAACAAAGTCAAAGACAAAAA